>JBCAUG010288755.1:0-17787 GCA_038406175.1 Haplosyllis leylae | reverse complement strand
CAAAAGTACATAAGGTACACACTAGTTCCTGAATGCTTTTGCATTGTAAGGAATAAAGTGTTAAACCAAACTTGTCTGACTTAGTCATTTGTCTGAGTATTGCACTTTCAGATCAGGATTTGGAGTTCTCTAAAGAGGCACAGGATTTACACATTTGGACTTTTACTTTTAATAATATTTTGGCTCTAGTCTAGAAGCTAACTCGATGAGTAGTTTCTAAGCTACGCAACAATATGATCACATTATTATGACTTTGACATCTTGTGTATTGACCTTTAATGCTTTCAGAATAATGTGTGCAGGAAAGGCAAAGGGAAATTGCTCCAGAAAGTCTGAACAGTCCGGGATGAAATATTTCAAAACCGACCAATGCATTTCCGGCCAACAGTGTTCAAACGACTGTTCTCAGTCGCAGGGCCACTCAATCAGGGGACCAGACACTTGTGATTAGGGGTTGCCATGCTTTCTGCACTTCATCAATTTAAAATGTAGAAAACCCTTTTAGATGTCTGCTCATGCAATAAAAGACTACCCGAGTCTTTTAATGGCAAGACAATTCTATGTTTAAAATATGTAATATAGAATTGTTAACATGGTTGCTTTCAGGAATTATTATGCATGAACTTAAGATGCCATTCTTTTATTAACATCAAATTGCACTTTAACAATGGCCTACTTTTCCAAAATCAGAGAGGCGTACAAAGCACATGAAATTTTACAAAAATTATAAAGTAACATACTCCAGCTGGAGTGGCTCAGACGGTAAGATCACATAAGGTCGTATGGGTTCAAGCACCACAAATGTTTGAAAAAGTAAGTGGGTTAAAAGGCTGCCTTTGAAACACATTGCAGATCACTCAAGAAGTCCAAAATAGTAGTACTAGTGACCCGGTAAAACGGACTTATGTCCTCCAATATTTTTTAAAAGAGAAAGGTCTAATGTCCAATAAGCAAAAACGGCAAGAAAGTTAAAACTAAGAACACCTGGTTTGGGAAATAAACATGTGGTGAAGTATTTTGAATAGCTTTCTGACAACATTGATTTGTTTTATTCAGTTTGACTATGCCCATTCAATACCATTCAATAAGGAGTGTAAAAGTGACGTTCAAGAGCAGATTCGATTTGGTGTGTTTCCTATATTGCCTGTCATGTGAAAAGTTCAGGTTTTGACAATTTTATAGAGTTCACAAAGCAAACTTCCAAAACATGAAATAGAGGAAAACTTTTCACATTTTTCATATCACACTTCAGATTTCATTTGCTTCAATGATTTTGTAAGAATTCTGATGAAATGATTGTAGTTTGTAATTCATGATGATATTGTACCAGCAGGGATAGTAATCAATTTGTTTCAGATTATTTGTCGCCGAATTACTTGTTCCATTGAAAATCTAGAGCTTGAGCCGTTGAAAGTCAGAAAAATAGAATTTTGTTTTGGCGAAAGAGAAAACTATATCATTTATTTCAGTGAAATCTAATATCAAAATGCCTGTAAGAGAGAACGTAGATCTGCAACAAATGTGTTGACCCATGACAACACATTTTAGCCTAAATATTTGAACAGCCTTTTTTTTACTCAAATCATAATTTTTTTTTTGTTTTTCGTCCATGAACTCTTTCTCTGCACAGAACACAACGCAGTGAAAATCATACACAGATTTATAGGTTAAAATAGACCTTGTTTGTACATTGAAGAGTAAAGTACTAATGCAAACATTCAGTTTGGTTGCGGCTCTTTTTTGTTTTTGTGTGAATTTGTGTAGATATCTACAGGAAATGTTTAGGCTTTTGTAATATATTGCCAACTGTAGCGAAGAAATGCGGTAACAAATTTGCCAATGCATCATTCCTATCTCTGAGGAAACCTAACCACCCACACAACTACCTTGAGATATGAATAACTACCAGTGCAAAACAAGTTCATCTACATGAATCAAAGTTCCTGTTTTAAGATCGTGAGTGCATAAATCATCTTCAGGCAAATGCTTAATTTGTTACAAAATCAAGTTGCGCCGAATAACAATTGTATTCGTATACATCATTTTTTAGTAAGAAACTAGAAATAAAGAACATTTGATTACGTAACTCACATGAACCAAAGAACGTTTCATGTTTTTAGCAAACAAATTCAAAATATTCGATGAGATGCTTCGGCTCAAATGGTTTTCAAACTTAGCAAATAGTTCAGGATAGAGCCAGCAAACCAGTAAATAACCTCAAATAGCTTGCGTAAGAACCCCTAATTGGCAATTTGCAATGGAATTTCTCGACTTACGTGAGTATATTATGCCATAAACTAGGAAAGCAAAGTACATCTGTCAATCACTGAAGATCTAACAGACTTTCATGAAGTTCAAGGAGAGAAACAATTTGTTTCTGTTTGCTACAGAACATTGTGATTATGTTCTTGTTCTTGAACAATGAGATTCTAAACCATTGGTCTTATTGCCTTCCACGTTCGTAGTACGACGGGAGGTTATGTTTGTAGAAGTGTCTGTCTGTTAACAAAGTGATGGGCACCACCCTGGTCTCTGGTCCTATATCCTTTTCTGGGGGTACCTTCTGGCTCCAGGTCCTTTCTGGAGGGTACCCCCTAGTCCTATCACTGGTCCTGTCCAAAGTCCTATGACAGGTTCTGCCAGGGAGTGTAACCCCCCCCCCCCGGCCGAGTCAGGACAGTAGTGCGAGTGCTGCTATGTTGCGGGTAGTAAGCCTCTTTTTGCCGCGCAGGAAGACTTTCTTGTTGCTTATGTTTATGTTGTAATTCAAGTTAATTCAACACATCAAGTTTACACTTAGTTTTCTGTTTTGTTTTATTTTGTGAAAGTAATTAAAGTCCTTAAATTTGTTAAAATATAGGCGAGGTGCCAATTTTGAATTAATTCGCAACTATTCTACATATTGCATGAATAAAACAACTTATTTAAAACTTTTCTGAGAAAATATTGGCATGCATAACTTTTACTGCGAAAAAACAGTTCAATTCAGCCCCATTCCCTTGTGTACCATTTTATAAAAGTTATGATGTAGATCTACATCGTATGATATTTTCTTTTGTTCTCTTTGTATCTACCTTACGGTTAACGTCTGTATTGACAGCTGTAAGTACTCACTGTTTGACATACTGTTCGTACTGACGGAACAGAAGCTGTGAGTAAGTATGCAGTGAATGGAATATCTCACAGGGAAGAGCACTGATAAATACATTGTAGATAGTCATCATTGAGTAAATAGTGCTGCAGTAAACATAATAGGTGCTAGATCTATGTATTAATAATGTCAGAAGATTCATATGTGTGCACTACGTTGAAACATACTGAAACTCCAGAAAGCAAATTCAGTTTCAATTTCTCATTATCTAGTGTATTATTAGCCTGCACTAATTTTTAATCTTGGTATTTGTGGCGTGAACATATAATAATATGACTCTTTTCACCCCCGCAAATACTCTTCTTAAAACTCTGTAAACTTCCGTTGTTCTCAGCCGATTTGCCAAAGAAAAAGTCTAATTTTAAAAAGTTTACTGTTACGTGCTGTCTCTCACAGAATTCAAAGATCTAACAATCAAATAATGAAACAATTTTAGAATTCTTGGAAAGGATACATGATTAAGTAAACCAATTTTAATTGGGAAGAAGTTGATATGTTCTGATCCCACGCCTCAGAGTAGGTATTGATGGCCGGGAGTATTCACAGTGTAACATCGTTCAGATACTGACAGCAACTACAGGCATCTGATAAATGAGTATCAGTGCCTGAAGAAATCAAATATTTCACACAACGAACCCAGTTGTTTGGAATGTTACAGTGAGAATGAAATTCGCGTTATGTTCTTTTTTTTAACTGAAAAGATAGAGTTATAATATTCATGTCTTACTTAAGATTTAAAATTTCAAAACATGGCGTCTTATTCTGAATTTAATGCCACGATTATTTTCTTATCGCACTTGAAACTTTGAATGAGTTAACAAAGTGAACAGTTTGAAGGTCAAAGAATATTAATGACGTACCACATTCACGAGAGGAATTTTACATAGTTTTCTTTAACAATCACATCATTCACCAGGCAGGTTGGCTGAGAGTGCAGAGAGTGAAGGTAATTTGCAATCACATAAACCTCCGTACATAGCTAATGTCATATCAGCATCAAATCAAACGAAATAACATGAACTTTCCTGGAGCGTAAAAGACTCAGTTGACTACTTAGCTGTTTTCAACAGGGAGAATAGCAAAATTCTGTCTTTGACAACTGTACAAATATATGTTCAGCTAAAGTACAGATTTGGCAGTGGACCTGAGATTTAAATTTATTAGTTCAAGTGTCAAATTTCTTCGTCTTATTCTTGTATTTCACGATAGGCATTTCTGTAAAATTTTCTGACAGATCTAAAGTTATACAGAACAAAATAAATTTCATCAAAAATTTCCCCCAGTTAGGGTTTGAACCAACAACCTCTGGATCATCACTCTAATGCTCTGCCAACTGAGCTAGGCAGAAATATGGCAGGTAGGTGATTTCTGAAGTGAGCTTTGTTTGTTTCATGTACCACTTCACATGTTGGACTTTATTCATTTCTAGAATGAATAGAGCATGACTTTATAAAGGCCTTAATGATTCACCCAGACAACCAAATAGTGACTTAGCTCAGTTGGTAAGGCATTAGAGTGATGATTCAGAGGTTATGGGTTCAAATCCAACTGGGGGAAATTTTTGACGAAATTTATTTTGTTCTGTGTAACTTTAGATACGTCAGATAATCTGACAGAAATGCGTCAGATTTCCTTATCGTGAAAAACCCGAGTGCTGTCTCATTCAGACATTTTGCAGAGCTCAGATTTTCAAACTTGTTATTGAATTTTCCTTCAGATATTTACACAAGGATTATGGACCATCTGTTAGACCAGCAGTTACGACTCCTTCAGGCTGGAACACTACACTTGTTATAGATGTTCTCTCGTAGCTATTCTAAGCATGTGTATAATATTTCCGATCAATTCTGAAACATCTGCCAAAACTACGGTTAATCGCTTCCAGGCATAACAGCAGATTTCTCTTAACTTTCAAACATCGAAGTGTAACGTAGGCTAACAAGGTGAAGACATTTGGGCGAGTAATGATTTTCTGTCAGTTTGATAATGATAACATTTTTTTTTTGTCGTCACTAAAATAGTCCATGTTCGGAGAAGTTAAAACTTATCATCCAATGACAGTATGGGAGGAAAATCTTAACCCTACCATAAATTTTCCTTTCGTACCTGTCAACAGATGTGTTATGAAAGACTTAAAAATATTGTTTTCATTGTTTTACACTTTAAGAAACATTTCATTAAGGAACTGTAGAAATAATTCTGGAATTACCAATTTTAACAATAACCATGGAACAGAAGATCCAAAGAGATTGTAGTGAAAGAGATTGTAGTGAAAGAGATTATAGTGATAGAGACTGTAGTTAACCTTCTGCCAAGAACAACGTTCCTCCTCAGAACATTTAACAAGATCTACTGATATGCTCAGAAATTTAACATTTTCCACTTTTGGTAAGCAAATGGCAAACGTACGATTTCTTTGTGTTTGAAGCGTAATATGGCTAGCGTCTCTGAAAATATTTTTCTGTGTAAAACAATAAGTGTCACTAGTACATAATTACATAATGCCGATATGCTGATCTTCCAAGTATCCTTTTTGCTTCCACAAGTGTTGACATTGGAATGAAGTTCTTTTTACTCTGAATTTTGCAGCATGTACAGTATATCTATCACTGGCTTCTAATCTTGAGGCAAACCTTTTTTTCTTGACTTATCCTGTGTGTATTCATATGACAGATGTACCAAGTAACACACTTCCCTATTTCAATCCCACTAATGTAAGACAAAAACACGCCGACGCAAACCCGAGAAAATACTATGAACATTTGGGGATGTTATTTTAGAAATTTGGAAGAATAATACTGGGCATCATTGAACTTAAACGTTATACAGAGATAAAAATTTACGGAATAAAGAATAATCTGTCCAGTTAAAAGAGTAACCAAAGAGGTGAATTATCTAATATAATGAAATTTTGTCAACATCAAAATATGAGCAAAGTATCTTCACTGCAAAGTAACTTCTCGCTTGCTTACTCGCTGATCAATGTTCCCTTATTCCAGATCCCACCCAGCAGAAAGTTGTCGTGTCAGACAAACCTACCGCATAAACTGGTAAAATTTAGTCAATAAAATGACTCTTGCGACCGGCCACACAAAATGTACAGGTGTACGGCCTCTACGAATGGTGTCGCATGCGAAACTGTCATAATGGCGTTGTTTGTCACAAAACCCAGTAATTAAGTATTGCCGGCGCGGACACAGTAGATTTTGAATAATTATGAAATATTTAATTCATAATCAAAAGTTTTAGTTGCTTACCAGTAAAACCTTGACACTTAGTTGTAATCTCACGAGGAGTCATAGGATCTAGTTTTTCACGATAAGCATTTCTGCCAGATCTGTCAGATCTGACAGATTTTTAAGTGGATTTCTACTCCTTGCTGTTGTTTATGTTGATTATTTGACAATGTACCCACAATCTAGCAAGTACTGTAAATATTAAATAGACATTACATTTAAATTCTGAATTGTAATGATTCTTAAAAATTGCATTATATTTCTGTCAGATCTGACAGATCTGCCAGATTTTGCTATCGTCAAAAACTCAAGTGAATTCATTAAAACCTCGCGCAATAGTTCTCAGAGTTCAGGATAAGGATTACCGACTGCCCTTGTACTAGAACAGTAGAAAATCTACCAAAGAATGTTGCCAAAGATTTAATACACCATAGTTACAATAGTAATAGTTTTAGAACAAATATCGTTCCTTTAAAAATTAATCGAAATGTTTTTCAGAAGTCAGATTTTTCAGAAGGAGGATTAAAGATTTAAACTGATGGATACCGAGACAAAGAACTAATGAAAAACTGGAATCAAGCTCTTATCAAACTGTCACTTCTGTAATGTGCTGATTATTGTGGGAATAGAAGTCCTGATATGGAGTTCTACTCCTCTTGATAGATGCGAGTTGCAATCCATTGGATCAGAAAAAAGTAGTCCCTAGTGTCTGTAATCAGGCGCAAAACAAAACACTTGTAAATCCATTATTAGTACCACAGCTTCCACTTCCATCACACTCGGTGGACATTGTGGATTTCCCAATGTAAATTATGGTAATCAGTCAGTAATCAGTGGCTTACATTTATAGAAAGGCTTTTGTTAGTTTTAAAAAGCCACATAGATCTTTTCGTTTTGTGTTCTTAACTACTAAATTATGGAAAAATGTAAACCTTAATTTTACGCGTGAGTGACAAAATCTGAAATAAGCAAGTAGAGCAGGATCAAGACAACAAAAGTGTATTTTGATATTTTCATATTTCTCTAGGAAAAGCTCTATTAATGATCTTTGCACCACGAAATTTGAAAACTCAACATACTTTAACATGTTATCCCTGGGGTGCAAGTACTACACCTTTCTTTTATTGATTCCAGCCTAGCTTTCCATTGAAAGGAAACTTTTAGAAACTACAACAGCATAGATGCGACGCTGTGCATATGTATCCAAAGAAAACAGGTTGAATTAGGGCTTGTTACAGACACTGACCGTTAGTATTGACATAATGGGACCCAAAGAGACAAAATCAATGTTGTAATGAGGAATCCGTCTGATGTAATCTCCCTCATACTCTTCGTCTCATTCAACCTGAGGCTTTGTTGTCCATTACATTCTAAGCTCAATTCTGGACATGAAAGCTTCAACAGAGGATTCGGCAGAATCACAGTCCAAATCAAATCAGCGTGTAGAACACGTTGAGCTCTAAAAGAAGTATGAAAATGTGTATCTTCTTTTCAAATGTTGTTTGTATGGGAGTTGATAAGAACCCGCTGATTAGTTCCTGAGGTGTAATCGACAAAAAACCAAGATCAGTCCGAATATCCCGAAGAGAGAGCTGGTCAGCTGCATGCTAGGTTTCTGAAAAAGGTAAGTCACGAAAAAGACTGTACACCACAAAATAGTTATTTAATGAAGGCTTTCTGACCAAGGCATACTACATGCCCCTCATCCCTTGATGCTATAGGACAGGGGGGCAGGGCCAGGGTATGGTGGAACAGGTGCAGTCCTTCATGGCCTGGTATTTCCTGTGGAGTCCAGGGTGGAGCCTTATCCCATTATGCCATCGGACAAGCGTCCCTCTCCTCCCATGAACAGACAGACACAACTGAAAACATTACCTTCCTGCAACCTTCGGATGCAAGCAGTAAAGATCAAACAAAGAAAACCAACAACCATGCTGATGTTACATACTGTTGAAATTCAAAATTTATTAAACAAATCTAGTACTTTGACATAATTTTCAACAGTTGTTATTAGCTGAAAAAGCAAGGCCACTCTGATATTGTGCGTGTGGCGTATTGACATAAAGTGAATCATACTATAGTAAGTCATCTCATTATCGAGTAACTCTTCGTGGCCTTGCAAAAAGGTTACGAACAAGGAATAAACATTGTAACATACACACAAAACTTACACAAAAAATTGACAGATATATCAAAGCACCTGTTCCTTGTTTTTATTATTTGTTAGGAAAGTTCCATTCTATCTTACTTCTGTAATTGAACAAAATGTTTTGTGAATTGTCATTGTTCCTAACAACCATGGTATTTGAAATGTCACAAGAGAATCCTATTAAGCACAATCTGGGGATGACACTGTGGGAGGAAATTTCTTGATGAAGCCACTAAAAGCATCCAATCTCTCAACATTGTGTCCTATTATTTTCGGACTTTCTTTGGACATGTAAGAGATGATTCACTCGAGTTTTTCCTAAAAACAGAGATTTGTTATTTCAGATATTTTTATACAAAACTGACAACAAAAAGCTTCAGCAAAAAATTAAGTCACTTCCAGTGGGAATTGAGCTCACTACACTGATCTTCAGAGGTTTAGAAGTCTAATGCCTTATCCACTCTGCCAATCTGTCATGCCTTACTAGTCTCAGGCTGTCAGACCCTTATAGTCACGCTCTGTTGAAACTAGAAAAGTGAAGTGAAAAGTGAAGTGGAGAATTCAATTGAAGAGCTTCTATTCAACACATGTCTTGGTGGCAGAGTGGATAAGGCATTAGACTTCTAAACCTCTGAAGATCAGTGTCATGAGTTAAATTCCCACTGGAGAAGACTTTATTTTTGGCTGAAACTTTTTAAAATCCCTCGATCTCAATTTTGTACAAAAATGCCAGATTTGTGTTATTTAGGAAAAACACGATTAGACTTAAATCTACCTCAGACAATACTTTATCTTATTATGAATAAGACTTTGAATTGGTTTTATAGAAAATGTCATGAAACAGAAAGAAAAAAACTGCATAATCGTATTTTTTATACTTCAATGATATTCTCGGGACAGTAAGGTAGTTGCATAATCTGACACTTAACAGACACAAAGTCTCATTAAAAGGGAAAAAGTCTGAAAGGAGGAGATCAAATTGAAAGTGAAATAAGTAAAATCTTTCCAGATTTCCAAAAACATCTTCTCATAGAATTTACATGTGTTGGTAAAATTATTGAAACGGTGTTTTATGCTATTTCTATGTTCTATCAATGATATTTCGCATTTAAAATATCTTTGTTGTGGTCATTTGTCGGATATCAGTCAGGGCTCTGGGAGCTGTTGTCACAATCAATGACGGATTACTCCCCGACTGACGTGATTCAATCACAGACGTCTAGGTACCAGTGATGGATTGGATTGTACTTTCGTTTGATTTATGGATTGTCTTTTGTTTTATGCTGAAATGAACAACGCAGAATCACGGACTTAGGTACTTTGTCATTATAACTTGGCTTCAGAACCTCCAAATTGATTAGAAAAGTACATCATGAAAACCTAAATGTCTTATTTTTATCACATGAAACTTGGACGAGCACTAACGAGCACAATCTCTGTGTTTCAGCTCATTTCAGCACAAGGTTAAGGACATTGCGTCATTGACCCAATTGCTAGCACGTAAATAACGTCATGACAACATTCTCGTGTAAACAAATTTCCACCAATGAATGGAGCTTAAAATAGGCCTAATTATCACAAAACTGCCAAAGGCTCATCCCTCTCTCTCCCCTAAGTAATCACTAAGTTGACTCCAGCGAGTTAGCAATAAATTTCCGTGACAAACCTTCTTCTGAAGGAACATTTTTGAATTCTGCTTTTAATAATTCCATATTCCATTTCACATTCTATCCATTCTGCATTTATGAGGTCTTTGGGAGAACACACAGAGAGGAATCAAAGGCCTAACCTAATGTAAGTTTGATGTAGAAATCTCAAGCAGCTACAAGATTTCATCAGGTCCTTTCCTTATTATACTATTGATTCTCTCCACCTTGTGATTGGTGTGTCAATAAAAGTGGCTATTCATGTAAACCTTGTAAATGTCTGCACCCGAGGGTTTGTTCAGAACCATCATGTACACAATGCAAAATCAATAATGTTCAAATACTCCCAGAATTATATATTGTTGAATAACATCTTATACCTTGATCCTATTATCAACCAAAACGAAGTTCAATCCAATATTTTGGCTCAATAGGGTGCAAAAGAGTGTTCACTTCTTTGAATTTTCAGTTGAGCTTACGCCTTTCCACGTTTTGGTCACTATCACGCATCCCTTACAAATGCATAATTTTACAAGCCTGGCTGAAAGTGCAAAAAGTAAAATGGCGTTATATTGCAACTTGATGGCATGAATTGGTCGGAATTCGTTAATTTTGTGGTATCTCTATATTTCAATTCAGAACAATTCGAGACAATTCTTTCGGAATCAATACATCATCTTGCCACCACCTCACCTTCTGTATGATACTTCTGCGGGTCAGAAAATGTAGTGCGAACAACCACAGACACAGGGAACATCAATACCAACAATATCAACAAACCAAAGTATCTGTTTAGCAAATGAAATAAGCTGAATGATATGTTGACTTTGGTTTTTAGCCTCGAAACTATACCCCGCGCTGTATCCTCTCCATAGCGTGTCCTGCCAAGAGGGTGGTGAGTGGGATGGGAGGGTTGTGGCGGAGGATACCCTGTCCTGGTCCTGCTCCCTCCCCCAGCTAGGACCAGGACAGTGGTAACCCCAGCCAGGACCGGATACCTCCTCCCCCACCAGCCAGGACTAGGACAGGGCACCCCCTACCCCACTCTCCTTGGCAAGGACCACGACCAGGACACCAGGCTAAACATGTGAACTGAATATTCAACCATAAAAGGTTTATATTTTACAATAAAATTAAGTCTTTTTAATTCTGGGTGGATGAGAACATCCTCTTTTATCACTGAATGTGCTTATTTTTCAAGGAACTACATTACCATCAGCCGTAACTCACTTTGTATTCTGTTTCAATTGAAACCTAGATCTGGGCACTCTATGGTGATCTAATGAGACGTTGTGGGCAGAAAATCAATACAGTAAAGGACAATGACCATGTTCTGAATATTAAAGTGATCTCATTTACCTCATCATCTGGCAATCAATTTGTAATTTGTTTCAAAGGGCGCGCTGATTTCGTGAACAAAAAAGAAAATTTAGCAAGAAATGTTATGTACCAAGGAAAAGGTTACAGAGTACAAAATTATCTGGTTCAATAAGCGTAGGAAGATCTTCATGTCAAGTTTATACTCGATCATCCTTTCCTCAACAAATAATTTTTATCAATGCGTTCATGATATTCATGTTATCATTTAATAACATTTACTGCCAATCATGTCTTTTTACTTCAGTAGTATTTGAGCTGATACTACATTAAATCTGGCAGTTACTGTCACTGCAATCACTGTAATCTGTAAATCGGGACAAACTAAAACATCCAGTGGAGTTTTTTCTAAATAGAACGGAACTTTCAGTAAACTCAGCGAATTCAGGGAATCACACAAATCACTGAAGCATGAACTAGTGTCAATTAAAGATCTTCTCTGTTGCCAGTGTCCTTGTGGCGCTGAGGTAGAGTACTGGTTTCATACACAAGAGATAGCAGGTCTGAGCACAGAAATCTTCTTTTTAAAATACAGTTTGAACACGGTTAATTCCAAGTGATTCCTCCACCAGATTTTCCTTCGAATTAAGCTGAAATGTGAACTTAAACAAGGCTTGAAATTCAATTTTTTGAAGAAACATCGAATTACAGGTTACTTGAAATTAAGTCTTTGAATTAGGACTGAGTTATTAGTACTTTGAGTTGTGGCTTCATTTGATTTAACTCTACAATTTAGACTGAAATGACTTCCGTGATACCCACCTAACACCTGCCTCTTCCTCTGCCTTTCCCCTTGGCTGCCCTTGCTCTTACTTTGGCTGCTGTTAAAGCTATTTTGTTAGCTAAGATCCTGTCCCTGATAACTGCCCAGGCTGCCTCAAGCTGTGGCAAATTTCCCTGTAGTTGGCCTGCTTTTACTGACTGGATTTGTAACTCAATGTTGTACAAGTCTTTTGCCAATTCATCCAAATCTTACTTTAACTGAGCTTGGCTAAGTTGCCCCCCCCCCTGAACCATTGTCATAAGAAAGTGAAAAGTTTTCCTAAGGGATGTTCTACAGGTGTTGGTATGCCTTTGATGTGGTTACTAATTGGGTCAAGTGATCAACCATCGGCAACATGAAAGAGATTTTGTGTCAACTACCTTGACCACTCCCAGGGACTCCTAAGATGGCAACTTGGGTGGGAATCCTGGCCGTGTCAACATGGTCTGGATGATCCACTTTGACCCAATTAGAAACCACATCAAAGGCATACTGACACCTGTAGCTCATCTCTTGAGGAAACTTGTCACTTTCACAATAGATGTTGCTCAGCAAGGAGCAAAACTTCGAAAAAAAAGTTGAGAAGCTTGAGTGGCAACTTAGAAACTAAGTTTTAACAGCTAATCAGAGGACAAATAAAGAGAATCAAATTGTCAACCTGAGACAACAGATAGAGGCTCTTCAGAATCAGCTTCCTCCTACCATAGTAACAAAAGTGGTCCACCAGTAAGGTCAGTATCATGGGGGGGGGCCAAGGGCTTTGTCTTCTTGGGGCATGGTACCGGGAAAGCCATTCAATGAACCACTTAACTTGGCCAATAGATTGTACTGTGAGCATACAGTGTGTTGGTCAAGGCAAGGGACAAGGAGCATTGAACAAACAAACAAGGAAATAAATAGCCTTAAATGTTGAAAAACAAGCATTTGTTGATACTAAACAGTTGAATGTGTGTCGAGGCAGTCAATAAAACAACAATGTAAATTAGAACCACCAAACATCAAAGGGATGACATTGGTGTAAGTGGCTTCAAATTACACTGTATGTTCTAATTCAAACTCTTTGAATTACACCAAACTTCGAAATAAATGCCTCCAAAACTTTGATCTACAGTTACTTCAAACTAGGTTAGTCCTTAAAGTGACTTCGGTCAATGGAACTTTGAACTAACTGTGTTCGAATTAACAGTAACTTTTAACCTTGAAATGATGGCATTTTGGCAAAGATTTGAGAGAAAATTCGAATTAAGTGGATCTTCGAATTAACCGTTTTCAACCTATAATATTATTTTTGTTACTGAATTTGCCGGATTCGGAGAAAACATTCGGGAAAAACTCGAATGTGACAATGCCTTTTCAATGAAACAACACTAGCGTTACAGAGCTTTGAGAGGTAATGCCTAACGTTTCTGCCAGTGTTGAATTTTTAGTTTTAGTTTTAGTTTTATCAGAACAATCTTATTCTCTTGATTTTGAAAATGTATTCTGATGACTCTAAATGATTCTGAACTTCTTTCTGGCCATATGGCCGATGCTTTAATGTCTTGGAGTGCCAGGTCTGACGTCATGAAGGTAGAAATTGGTCCATTACCGCAATCAACTGAAGATTGTTAACTTGTGAAACTTAATTTCCGCACGTTTATTCCTAAGTGGCAAATATTGAGGACACAGGAGGACGCAGGAGGACATTTCTCAGTGAAGATAATATCTACCTTTTCAGACGGAAATTAACATAGTATTCATTTGTCTTGACAAATTAAATGGCCTTATGAATCAAACACTAATACAATGTTTCTTGAAATTATGAGTGACTGTTTAAACTCTAGTAAATTCTTCTCCGCTGGTGGATGTTTATTTGCAATTTTTGGACTATCTTGAGGTTTTGAAAACTCCCAGATCTTCTGGGTTTTTTTTATATTCTTAAATATTCATCACTACTTCACACTTCAACATTGCATTTGGTACTTGCTTTTAAAAGTCACACGCCGACTGAAGTAAATTTCTTCAATTTCATCCGTCTCTTTGTTAAGTGATTAAACTCTGAACTTAAAAGGAACTTTATTTTCCTTAATCGGTTTCCGCACAGCAATCCGGTGGGATTCAACCATTCCTTTGGCGAAATCAACTTTCCTTCCAGGAAAAACTAGATGACATGACACGACAACTGCATTACGTAAAGGAATTAACTGGAGCAGCGGTTTGGTGCACTGTACTGAAACCTAGTGTTCTTGTTCTTCACGACATTTACGTTTTCATGACACATGAGTTTTCCCTAAATATTTCCACTGAATTCAGTGACAAAAGTAATATTATTTTCAAAAAGGATTGCTGTACATGAACCCACTATCTCTTGTGTGAGAGACAGAGATTCTACCACTGTGCCACAGAGACACAGCTAACAGGGAAGACATTTAAATTGATCCTAATTTATGCTTGGGTGATTCCCCTGTTCCCCAGTTCCCCTGGATCCGGGAATTGCATATCATTTAATCCGATTATGCCGACTTGTTGGGAATATTATGGGCCTACCTTTTTCTCGATCAAAGGTCGGAGGTGGGAACTGAGGTCGGAGCTCCGCGACATATGTTTACATTGCCTTTTAGTTTGATCATTCGGAAGAAAAAACAGAAGAAACTACTACTAACAGGTATATTTAATTTCCAAAAAGAAAATAAGTACTTGTTCATAACAAATTGATATCATGTTATTTTCAATATTCTGCAGACAAAAAAAATGTGACTCTTGTTTCTTCTTCCATGGACCAACACTGCTATTTAAGTGAAAAGTTTTAATACTTTGTGAAATAGATTTAATCTTCTCCACCCACACATCACCATGCAAGGAAGTAATTTACAGATGGATTTTGTAGACATCCGAGATGTCATCAATGAATTTACAAACTAACTTCACAGATAATTAATCTGCAGTAGAAAATGCAGAAACAGGATGCCCTGGATGATATAGGATGACATCATTATCATAAAGACTTCAATTGTCCTTCTACCCTGTTGAACGAGTATGTTAATATTCCCAATCCACATTGATCGTAATATATTCTTGCAAAGATAAATCATTAACCGTCTTTTGAGACTTTATTAAAGTCCTGAATGGATTTGTGTAATTAAAATTCTTTTTTCACTGAAGTGTAACCGGCAAGTTCTTCTTTAATTAGATATAATTTAGATGTTATATTTACCCTAATTTCGCCATTTTAACAGATGTTAAGGCAAAAAGTAAGGATCATTAATGGGCCTTTGAGAGAATGGCCATGTAGTGTATATATTTTCTTTGCTCATTCGTCCAAAGTTTTTTTCTTAAAATTACATTTTATATAGATCCTACCGTGACCACAAGAGGCAGCATAACAGTAAAAGAGCTGCATGATAAATTTCTACACACGAAAGCAAACATAGAATCGGTTACAATTGATGGTAATTCTCCTCTGTAAGTGAATGCATAATTCATTTACCGTTGAAGAGTAAGGCAAGATAATCTGATTTTGTTTCTTTATCAGTAATCAATATGATAGTGGAATGTCCATGATTCAGTTTGTACTTGTTGACGAAGCCTGCTGAAACAAGGTTATGAAGACCGAAAACATAAAAATATCTAACAACAGGCTGCTACAGCCAAGTTGTTGGTAGGTGTTGCACCAGAATGAATTTGAGTAGGATCGTGCACAAATGGCGAAGTACCCATACGAGGGATCCATGATATCCAGGACAAACCTCAGATCGAGGGTATGAATGTCACAAAATTACACTCGAGTTTTACATCTTTTTAATCAAGTAAATCATTTGTTCGCGTGAACAGTTTTGTTTGATGTTCGACGGCCAAATATTCTAGGTCATTACCTCTGGGTATCATAGTCAGTATGTTTAATATCCATTAACCAAACTTTTCGACACTTCAGGATGTCAGAATATTCCGAAAATACTTCAAACTCGATGTTTCATCAGACATTTAATTCTATACCTATTCATGTTGTTGCTGAACAAAATAAAATAATAAACATAGCCTCGGGATTCTTTTTAAATTCCGATCATTTTAGGAACAACATAAAACGAAAAATCTTCTTGACACACGGCCATGCCCTTTGACTGTTGCTGAAGCGGGAATCCCATCCCAGGAAATTAAACTGGATCAGAACGTCAATGATAGACAGATGCATAAGGAGGGTAACCATATTCTCATAGGAAGGACTTTATGAAACATTCTTAGGATGGCAAAGTGATAACGTCAAATGCATCAAATTGAATCGGGATTAGATTTTTGCCTTTAAGAAATCGCTTAAAGACATGACGAGAAAACCAACGGCTTTTCTTATCCTCAAGAGAATTTTTAAAAATTAAAATATTTTTTGTCTTTCAAATTTAAAAATGTATTAATTGCACTGATTGCAACTTGAAAACTTCAAAAAATATATATCAGTTTATTTGAAGTCTAAAAGATAGTTCACCAAATTTTTACTAAGTTTGAGTTCTTCGTATCAGAAAATTATCCATATCAATTATTTTCCCCTTCAGATTCTTGTCATGTGGAAAATTACTCTTTGCAATCATGCATTTCATCCCATGTGACAATGTTCTCTAATGGCATTATGTAACTCAGACAAGAAGTTTCAATAAGATCTCTTTGAAATTTTGAATCTCATTTATTCCTTTGAGGGATTAATGAGAATCCCGGTGACGGATTGAAATTATGTCTGGCTTCTAGTGCTTACTTTGTCAGCTACCTTCCTATCAGAAGCTATAAAGTTCTATGCTTAACATTCTAATTTTTTTCCGCAAATTAGACGGAGTTGGCAATGTTCTCATTCGAGATTTTCACAAACACACAAAGTTGAAAATACCACCATTATTGCCAGTTATTTATTCCGAGATATTTGCAGTTTTTTTTCTTTATTTACACCACTTGATGTTAGTAAAAGAAATTAGAAATTGAGAGATATATCAGAATATTATGGATTTACTTTTATTGGACTATTTGATTTTTGATGGCACAGCTAAAATGAAGGTTGTAAAGTTACCGATGTAAGGCACACACATGACTTTCTACAACATTGTCATTTAATTACTATTGAAATAGTGTAAACTAGATGTAAACTAGGCTTGATACAGCAAAAATACAACATCAACTAAATCTTTAAAATGAAGCAGCCAACGTCTTGGCGACGAGTCTTTCGAATCTAGATCTAGACTGGTTACCGGGGTAGTCCTTGGCTCACTTCCATGTAAATTATGGCTAATATAACTGATCCTATGCCCCCCCCAAAGAGAATGAAACGGAGAATTAAATTTTCTGAATGTTACTTCATGACCAATTAATCAAAATATTGTCAGATTTTTGCAAAAATCAAGGGTTTTGAGTGTCAGGGTCAAGGGGGTGGGAGGTTATAATGCTGTTTCATATGAAGGGGTTGGTCTTTGAGTTAACTAATTACATGAAATTAAAGCTAAAACTATCAA
>JBCAUG010288644.1:0-17789 GCA_038406175.1 Haplosyllis leylae | reverse complement strand
GGGTTTGGGGAAAAGGTGTTGTTCCGTTTTTGGTTGGAGCCCCCCCCCCCCCCCCCAACTCGACACTTGCTTCAAAAAGTCAAAAGATTTTCCGTGTGTTGGAGTTGAAAAACGAACATCCAAATTCCCTGTGCCGTGGCCACCCTGATATCTGAATCGGAATACGAATCGGACCACTGTGTCTGTGTCAGCATGTTAGATTCCATGGAAACTTCTGATCAAAGGACAGGCGATCTTAAAATGGAGTGGTATATAACCTGGAAATGAACTTAAGGCCCGAGAAACATGACATAACAGTGGCCCAGCCAAGACAGATTCTTATGTTTCTTAACAATAAATTGATGGCAATAGTTGATAATTTTTTAATTTCGTAATAGTATCGGAAACCAAGTCAGTTGTGTAAAGATCTGAAACCATTGTTCGGGAAATTTACATTAGTAATGGAAAACAACTACAATTATTTTCCTCGTGCTAATGAACACAGCAATAGTTGGGGATTCACTGTAGTGTTGTATTCGGAACATCGCTTTAAAATCGTATTAATACGCACCTCTAATTTATGGGCAACAAAAGATAAATTAGGAACTGATTATTGTGGAGAAGCCCATTGTCTGCGTAAATACAGTAAAATACTGGACAAAATATTTTCCTTAATTCTCGATACCGCAAGTAGACGGTTTCTCATATACATCTACAATAAACATCAATTCAATCAGTAAAAAGTTCGTTGCATATGACTTTTTTGTGTTCCAGACATTCAAATCGGCCTTTCGGTTGCAATTACTTTCTGTGTTACCAGAAGATGTTAATCATTAATTTAAGCGAAGTTAGATGTTTTGAAAAGAACGCATTTTTATATTACTCCGAAACCTAGCAGTCACATGAAAGACATTGAATATATTTTATTTTCAAATTATATTTTTCATACATTTTGAATGAGGTTTTTACAAACAAATTCACAAATCACGTCTCCACAATAATGTCAACAATTCATAAATACAAATAAAGGGTAAAGCTCATTACTTTGTCTGGAAAAATATTCTATGTAACATCAATGATGCCTTTTTAAGGCTAGTCAAAAGACAACGAAACTACTAGTTTTAACCCAGTTTGGTGCTTTATAAACCAGTGAACTAAAGTCTAACGCAGGTGCAAAGGACAATATTTTCTGCCTACGAAGGACCATACCTTTCCACTTCCGTTATTTCCACCTGTTTGTCAGAAATAGTTTTTAAAAAAAAAATTAGATGAAATTTTAAATCTTTAAAAAATCATCCAATTTCATTGGCTCATTTTATGAAGACATTAGAAGTCAGTTCTTCTGTGTCCCCCAAGTGTGAACGTGAAAAAAAATCACGTGTGATCGATACGAGGCTTACAACTTGGATCGCTTTAGGGCGTGCTGAACTTGATCGGATCAAGTATTTCAGGGCCTATTTAGTAAATCAATAATACAAGTCGTAGTTTCGTGTGCAACAAGTTGCCTTGATAGAGGACTTTCTTGTTATGTACAAAATATACTATTAACAAGTCACAGGTTTAACAGAAGCTATCACAATATTAACAACAGACAAAATACTGTAATTTGATTACAGATACATCCAGGAACATCTTTTTTTAAAATTAATTTACTTCTGGTAAAAACAAGTCTGAATGGTCAAATTCAAGGATATTTTCAAGACCTTGAACACATAAACAACGCATAGTACAAAATCTATTTATGTTAAAAATTAGAAGGAATCTTCTTGTCGGAAATGGAAAGCGTGTCTAAACGCACTGAAATAAATGCCATGATAGGGGTTTTCGAGACCCGAATTCCTTACTCGAGGAGTATAAAAGTTTTAAATAAACAATAGACTGCCACAATATTAGGCTATAAATAAATTGAGTATAAATACTAAAACTGGTTTTTATCAAAGTCAGCAAACACATTGAACAGTAACCATATATTTGTTACGGAATGTATTACCGAAATTTATACTTGTGCAAGTGATGAACCGGGATCTAATTACCAATATCACAATTTACATAACACTGAATTAACCAGAAGATTTAACTAAATTCTTTCTCACTGCGAGAAACAATATTAAAGTAGTAATTGTATTCACGCATTTCCCACATCAGTACGCCAAACGAGGGTTTTTTAACACACGGGTGGGGTGTAGCCAATGCGAACAACAGCGCAGACACACAAGATAAGGCACTTAATTATTTAACATTATGTCTAATGTTTATGTCAACGTTTCGCGAAGCTTCCAAGTTCTTAGGTAGAAGATGCCTTCAACAAGAATGGAACCCATATCATCTTATTCTGCAGTAGAAGTGCAGCTGCACTTTGAACTTGTGGAAGAAGCAGTATTAATTCTCCAAAACGATTGGGTTGATGAGCAACTTTCAGGTCAATGTAGGTCTGAAGTGCATTATTGTAGTTATCCTGAATCCGAGATATGACTTCCATTTCATCACAGTTTACTGAAAAATAAAGAAAAATTGTTTTAATAAACTGTTGAGAAAATATGAAACGTCAGTTTTACCCATAGGTAACTGGTAACAGTTTACATGATTAAAAAACAATGGACAACTGGTGACGTCACACTGTAAGCCAATACAAAATACCATTCCCTGATGCAAATTTCTAAAAAAGTAAACTGTTTACACTTTGAAAACATCTTTAATTACCATGATTCAGTAAAAGGATGATCTTCAAGCAGACATATTCTTCTTTTGAAGGTTTCAGCTCCTGGAAGCGTCGGATGAGGAATGTGACTTTTTCCATCATCACTCCAACTTCCTTTGTCATCTGTCTCAGAGTTATGTTCCGATGCAAATTTCGGGTCATGTATGTATGCAGTATATCCATGTTTTTGTCAAACTGTGAAGAAAAGTCCAGATAATGAGTCTTGGTCTCTCCAAAGATGGCATTATTGGCATCTTCTCGCTTGAAACTATCTTTCTCGTAGTTTTTATTGTGCGCTTCTTCCGTGCTGCCATTGCTACTTTCATTTGAACACTCTCCACTACTTGTAAGGTCATCTGGAGTACTGGAGCTTGTACATCCACTGTCGCTACTCATGCTTTCACCAGCACTGTTAATATGCCGAACTGACGAAATAAGTCCTGGCTTGCGTCTGTTTGCCACCTTGTTCAAAGCAGACTCGGGACTAGGCTGGTGTACAGCCATTGTTAACAGCAATATTTCATGCCAACGCTTTGTCAAGAGTTTCGTGTGTAAAGGCAAGGGTATTTCCGCATAAAACGGTAAATGTCTCATCCACTGAACCAATTGGCACACAATATTATCTCCCAAGTCACACAGCACCTTGCTAGTATTATTTCTATTGCCTTCATCGTTGACATGATTTAGTGGAAACTTGTAATTAACTATATTCAGTGACTTTTCACATTCAATTAGTTCGGCGATCAAACGATTGAAATCTGGACAAAGTTGATGACCCAATTTTGGTCTCCACGAATGCGACATTCTGGAGCTGACTTCGCTGGCCGCGTCATCGTCTGTGCTGTATCCCTGAACTTGCGGATCTCTGTTGGACGTTGAGTGACCGTTTATCACTGCCGGCGCTGAACACACGCTGAGGGTGCTGCGGCTGGTGGGAATCATAGCAACATGCTGCATGAGGCTATACTTGGATACTCCTGTTTTGTGGTGCAAATCGGTCATCTTCTTTTTGTCGCCTGACGTCTTCTTTTTGTGCTTCTTGTACTTAACCTGTTCGTAAATAGAAACACGATTTACAATAGAAATGAAACACAGGGCCTTTTGGTTCACTGCGACCTAGCACTAAATAATCTGTTTTTTTAAACAATTTTTTGTTCATTATTGATTGCAGTGGAAATACTGTAATAAAACCAATTTCAAGCCATTTCGCAATAGTTATTGAAAAGTAAATATCTTGAAAATTTTACTTATTTGCAAGTAATTTTCCCCGACTTTCCCAGTACTAATGGCACATCCACACAGCATGGGAACGGGACAGGTACAGGGAATGGGACTGGCACAATAGGAGATAATGGTTCTGGTCCCGTTCCAGGTTCTGGTACCTGGGATTACAGGATTATTACTACAGGAACCCTGATTCATAGAATTTCGGCACTCCATCAGCATCAAAGGTGTCGCAACTGTTACGCTATTTTTAGACAATGAAGCCATAATCTTTTTATTACAAGAATGACGAAAGTAGGATATGCTTCTCAAATACAATCTGGTCGAGGCCTTCAAACTGCCGAGTTTGAATCCATCTACCTTGGAAATTTCAAATGCCGAATTGATTGAAAATTCCTCTACAAACTATTTTGACCACTTGTGGGCTCAGCGAATGCAGTGTAAAAATTGGAAGTTACCAAAGATTAATAAAAAGAGACGGAGTGTCGTGCTTTCTGTTGATAAGTTTGTCTGTTGGATCAAGAATTTAGCAGACAATGAGGCATATCCCATTCCCCATTATTCTTAGTTCAAGAGCCCCCATTTCATTTTTGAATCATTTGCTTTCGATTTTTTACATTTATTCTCATAAAGTTGGTCATTGCTTTGAATTAAATGTTATTTGAAGACTTAATGCCGCAAAACATACCTTGCACATGTTGTAAAGTGCCCCGGAGTTTCTACCACCGGGCATTCTGTCTTCTCTTACAGCTGCAAGGTCGAAAATAGTTACAAAAATAAGATCTTTATTTTCCTGTATTATTCTTCCACATTGATTCTTCCCATCACGTGATGAAAGAAGTACAGTTAATAAAAACTAGATTGAGGAAACACTTCAGATGACTGTTGCAGTAATGAAATGTAATAAACACATTCTTCGTGGTGACAATAAGTCAATTTAATGTTACGACAAAAAATGGCATATTTTTCTCGCAATAAACACAGTGAAAACTAAAAGGAATTTTGAAGTGTATTCAAAGTTCCAACTATGGATGAAGTGCAGACTACTGTACAATTTAATTAATTGTGTTGGACGCAAGAAATATTGAATTTTTTCGCCCAGTTAGTTCACAAAGACAGTTGGTATTAAAAGGTAATTGTGTCGAACAGCACTCCACTCCAGCATTATCTGTTCTCTAAATTATTTAACATGTAGCTTTTGGTTCCCTGATCACAACCTGTCATTGGTGTAATTTTCTCAAATATCTGCATTGTGTTCCAATAAATTTACTTTGGTACAGAATACGTAATGTTATATAATGCGTTAACCAGTTGCCATGACAACATGTCCTTGTTAAAATATAGAAAGTTTCCATTTCTTTTTTTTAGTTAAAGTGTTTCCCATCTATCCTATTAATTAATTTCGCGGGGTTTAAAATATCTAGGATGATAAAAATTACCTGCAAGAACCATACCCTTCTGAAGGCACTTCTTGAATCGACAATACTGACAGCGAGTTCTCTGCAATTTGCTAACCTCACAGGTCCCTCCTGCCACACACGTGTAGACACGCTTGTTTTGGACTGTCCTCTTGAAAAAACCTTTACATCTGCAAACAATTGCTCGGTTTAGTGACATAAATGATTGAATAATAATTATATTCGCCATTCACCAACAAATTTGTGACTCGTTTATTTCTTCATCTATTTCAAACAAATGCTGGCTTGCCATGATTAATTAGTTAGCAATTTCTCCAACTTCGGAGATGATATAACTGGTGATGTAACACACTGATATTTGTGAAATAACAATTTGTTCTCATCAGTGTCATATCCATTGCGTTCATGAAGGATACAAAATTTATAATTTGTATCCTACTTACCTGTTTCATTCTTGCAATGCCTAGTTCTAACAAGAGCTTTAAATTTTAAACACAACAGTGTGTGGATTTTTGTCTCTACGTGTATTTTGTTTCCAATGCTAGGAGGAATTAGTCGACTTGATTTGACTATGCCTTATTGTATTGATATACATGTACTCACAATGTTATCACAATTATTTTGATACCGAATGATGTTCTGTTCATAAAATCGGAACAAATTGTAATTATTGTTTTCGCGCCGAATCAAATTAAAGATTTCAAATTACAAAGTTATCACATTGTTTAAATGGTTTAGGTACAGACAGGTACAATGTGGGTAACAAAAGGTGAACTTTTTTTTTTTGTTTTAATAAATGTTTTATTTCCAATACGGCCGTACATATGCAGAGCTTCTTTATCTAGTTTTTACAAAGTAGAGGTGCGAAGTTACTAGTTTTTCTCATATACTTTTCGTTAATGACATATTTATATGTCAATGCCTTTCCATTTTTGCTTGTAGCTTTTCCATTTATCATGACGAAGGGCTGCAAGGCATTCTACTTTTTGTATAAAATGAACATAGGTGAGGTAGCCAATGAAGGTGGCTTTCTCTTTTTTACATTTAGTGGAATATATATACTGTTTTAAAATGAGCATCAGTGTATTCAACAGCTGACTATTTTTACCAACATAATTATTTAGAATTATCATTTCCGGAGTGAATTTGATTTCCGCACCTATCATATAGTTACAATACTTTGCCAGAGCTTTCCACAAGCTCTTGGCTATCTTACATTCTACTAATAAGTGCAGTATCGTTTCTTTTTGACATTGACAATGCTCGCATAACTCTGTCACTCTTCTATCATATTTTGCACGTTTGGTGTTCGTAGTGAGTATTTTTTCTATTACTCTATAATGAAAATACCTAAGTTTAATTGCACTCGTAATCTTATATACATTCACTAATACTGTCTGCCATTTTGTTTCAGAGATACTGGTCTTCAGCTCTGTTTCCCACTGAGTTTGACTGTCATTTGTGGTACAGTTCTTTCTACTATATCCCAGTAAAACACTTTTGTTGGTTGTTTTAAAGCCTTAAATTTCTCTATTTGTGTTGCCTCTTCAGTGGGCTGAGGCCTTTCCTGCATCCAACCTTTCCAAACTCTTGGTATCGCTGTCATTAATGAGTTTAGTGACATGATATCCAAATCTTTCTTGATATTGTTTGGAATGGTATTAGGGGTGTAAAGACACCCCTTTTCGTCATATAAATCTGTTAAGTTGTTTATATTGGATTCCACTAGGGTTCTCCGAAACATAGGCAGTCCAGCTTTTCGCACTAATGAATTGCCCCATAAATTTTGATTTATCATTTGTTCACTGTTTTCCAGTATTTGAAAATTTATCTCACACCAGGCTTTCCATATTGCTATACTTAACGGATTGGCGTTACTTGCTATAAGGTTTACATGGTTTTTATCAATATTACACTTCCAAATTCTAGCATCGGGTATAGGGAGGTTCCAATAGAGCCATGGACAACTTCTGTTTTGAAAATATAAAGGCCATTTCGCTTTTAAGGCTATTTCCTTTGTTTTTAGATCAATTAATTGTAGTTCATGGTTGTATCGGTTCTGCATCAATTTTCTATACGATATTCTTGCAGGTTTGCCTTCCCATATGAACCCTGTAACCATTTGTTTGTATTTTGAAAAGAATGTCATCGGGGGAGTTGGCAATGTTGCTAATTGGTATGATAGCTGTGAATTCACCAAAGTATTAATTATCATTACTTTGCCCATTGGAGTGGCTGAACGATGTGACCATTTCTCCAGAATAGCTTGGACTTTTCCAAGTTTCTTGTTGAAATTCATTTCTTCCATCACCTTGGTGTCTGGATGGAACCAGATGCCCAATACTTTTATTGGGTCATCGGTCCATGCAACTTGTTTAATTGTATAGAATTTTGCATCAGAATTTCTACATGGTCCTAATTTGACTGCATTTTTTTTTTCATAATTTATGTGTAAGCCACTAAATCTTGCGAAGTTCTCCATTTCCTGTAGTAGCTCATTTACTGCTTTTTGCGTCGATTTGGTGACAACCCAGAGGTCATCTGCATATTGCACGGTATTGCAATCAAGAAACTCTTGAAGACCTGCTATTTGTGCATTTGCTCTAATCTTATAACCTAATAATTCCAGCACTGTGTTAAAGATTAAGCTAGATGCTGGACAGCCTTGTCTAGTAGATTTCTTGAGTTTAAAGAAACAGTCCCAGAAACCGTTATTTAAAACAGAGCTTGAGATGTCGGTATATAAGACCTTGACCATTTTAATAAACTTTTCTCCAAAGTTAAAGTGTTCTAACATTAAATAAATGGCTTCCCAATTAATATTGTCAAATGCCTTTTTAAAATCAAAACTTATGACTATGGCAGAGCGCTGTTGCTGCTCACAATAATTGTATACACTTTGCAGCTTCATTATGTTTTCTGCTATATTTCTATGTTTGAGAAAGCCTGTTTGCGAGTAATGTATCATATTGTTCAGTGTGCTCTGTAATCTTTTGGCTATAATCTTGGCATACAATTTATAGTCTGCACATAGCAGTGATATGGGCCTCCAATGTTCTATTAATAATGGATCTTTACCAGTTTTTTCTAGTAGAGAAATAATTCCTTGTCTTGCTGATTCATGTAGTCTGCCACTCTCAATTATTTCTTGATATAATTCGAAGAAAAAATTCTTCAGTTTAGGGTAGAATACCTTATAAAATTCAGAGGGTAGCCCATCTACTCCTCCTACTTTACCATTTGGTAATTCTTTGAGAGCTAAGCTGATTTCCAGCTGTGTTAACTCTTTGTTCATTTGCTGATTTTGTTCATTACTCAGCTTTTCAGTTTTTAAATTTTGTAGATACGTTTTGTCTACTTCACATGTTCTTGTATACAAATTCTCGTAATAAGTCGTTAGGGCCTTACCAATTTCTTTTCTTTCAGTAATTTCTTTGGAGTCTACTTTGAGTCTCTGTATAGTTTTCTTGTTATATCTTGCCTTTTCTAGATTAAAGTAGTATTTTGTTGGTTTCTCACCTAGTTCACTAAAATCTGCTTTTGACCTTAATATAGCTCCTTCTGTTCTCAATGCTTGCAGGGTGTTTAACCTATTCGTAAGTTCGGCTATCCTTTTTTCTACTTTTGGGAAGAGGGTGGTAGCCCCTTCTTTTTGCCAGTATGCTATCTTTTTTTGTAGTACTTCTATTTCATTATTTCTTGCTTTGGCTTTCCTAGCTGAGTATTGTATGGACGAACCTTTAAAAACTATCTTCATTACTTCCCAGTGTTTTCTTTTACTATTATACAAATGTTCTTGTGATAATTCTATGTCTATTAATCTATTTATTTTTTCTATGTAGTCTGCATCTTTTAATAACATTGTATTTAACTTCCAGTACCCCGGCCCTCTTTCATTCATGTGGTAATTCAAAGTTAGATCAACTATGCTATGATCAGATCTATATCCTGGTACTACTTTCACTGTTTGGATAAATTGCGCCATGGATTCTGCAATTAACATCATATCTAGGCGTTCTGATAGCAAATAAGGTCTCACTCTCCTCCAGGTATATCCTGGCATTGTTCCTTTGCTATCCCTCCATACATCGGTGAGGTTTAGTGATTCTATCGCTCTATTAACTACTTGCATTGATTTGACATTTTTATGATACCCTGTCTACCTGTCTAGAGCCTGATCTCTCACTAAATTGAAGTCCCCTCCTATTATTTTATGGTCTATTCCAGTCTCATCAATCTTCTTAAATAGTGCATTGTAGAAACTGGGGTCATCAGTATTTGGGCCATATACACTAACCAGCAAAATTTTTTCTGATTGTATCGTTCCTCTGGCTAGTACATATCTGCCATTCTCATCTCTAATTACATCTTTTACCTGAAAAGGTAGGTCTTTTTGACATAGTATTGCTGTGCCTCTTGCTTGGGATGTTCCATGTGCTATCCACATTTTCCCACCCCACTCGCTTTTCCACCTTTTAATCATTTTTGATGAGGAGTGTGTTTCCTGGATCATGATCACATCATACTTTTTGTTATGTAAGTAATTAAAAATTTGCCTTTTTTTTTATCATCGCCAAGTCCCCTTACATTGAAAGTTGCTACCTTAAATTCTTATAACTGATTTGTTGCTCCTTATAACTTCGCTCCCTAAATGTCATTACACACCTTCCATTCATTTGAACCGTATTTGGTTTTTGATGTTTTAATTGTAAAATGTAAAAATTAAGTAACATTTAAAATATAGTGATATAAGCAAAATGGTACAACTTACGTGAGTCTATGCTTATGAGTGCAATTACTTACATTGATGAACCTTCATGTGTTGCAAATTTTAATGATAAAGAAGCTCTTGAGGATGGGTTGTGTAACTTTCATTTATAATTTAAAAGTTCCTATTGCACCTTTAGTGCCCTGTGCTAGCTTCAGTGTGATTCTTACTTTAGATGCTCGTTAGTTAAATTAACACCTTGAAAGTCACAGGCAATTACAGTTTGTTTAATGCTTCCTTGGCTGTATTCTGGATGATGTGAAATCTTTTTGGACCAAGATTGACTCTTCCATATTCCCGTGCAACGAAGACCACAACGTCGTCTTCGTCTCGCTCCAACAATATCTTCTTCAGCTTGATTCCAGCTCCATACTCTCTGTCATCTCCTGAGTACAACTTATCTTGAATTCTTGCTACAAAGGCCACATGGTCTGCTTCCGGATGCCAGTGTTTGACTTTCATGTATGCATCTTGGGCCTCACCTGCAGAGGTAACTTTTTTTGCATAGGCATAAAAGGCACTGCCTCTTTCTTGTACAATCGCTGCCTCTGCTAATTCTATGTTCAGTATCTTTTTCGTGTCTTTTGCGGATAGATTTAGCTGTTGCGCAGCTGTAGGTGTGTATATTGGGTTAACCTGCTTTACTCCGTCTACTTGAATTTCTCTATTGACAATTTTAATTTCCTTCTTTGCTTCTTTTGGAGCTTCAGCATTCATGTTTCTGAGATGTCTCAGTTCAAAATTTACATCTTGCCTTTCAGCAGCATATTGCTCCGGGAGCTGCGGGTCGACATAATAATAATCCTTATGTTCATTTTTGACTCCTTTTAGATGCTTAGTGTATTTAAGTATGTCAGTTCTAAGCTCAGTGCTGCATTTCACTAACACAGGTCTTGGTTTTTTTCCTACAATTTTCTTTCCAAGCCTGTTTGCAGCTTTCACATCTGTGTCCTTGATTTTACATTTCAACTTGTCAGTTATGAAGGTTTTAACCTTTTGAGCACAGTCTTCCTCTCCGGTGTCTCCTGTTATGCCACTATTGACCACGTTGTTTGCCATGCCTTTGGCCTTCATTTTTGTCACTTGATCAGTCAAATGTTTTATGCTGTGTTCCTGCACTTGCACTATTCCTTTGAGTATCCTGATGTCTTCTTCCAGCTTTTCATTTTTTTGTAGAATGTTATTCTGCTCCACAAGACTGTTTGCTACTCCATCTGCCGCTGCCTCAAGATCTTGAAGCCTGGGGAAAATACCTTCTTCTTTGTGTAGCATTGCTGTGTTGATACCTGCAATCTTCTTTAGAAAGGATGTACATATATTGTTCACTGTCGACATCAGCAATGTGAACTTTTCTTCTGTGGTTAATTGCTCAAAGTCCTGTATTCTCACTGGAGGTTTCTCTGCTATTTTTATTACTGAACTTGGTATTGCTTCTTGAAAGAACTTCATGCTGTCTATCAGGACGTTATTTTTTGGTGCACTATTTTCATGTGTTGTTAAGACTATGGTGTCTTCCGGTGTTTTCTCACAGCCGTTAGGGTCTTGTAGGTATGGCTGTGGTAGAGATTGTGCTCTCATTATGTGTCTTGGTGACTTGATGGCATCTGGAGATAAAGGCGGTAGTATTTTAGGCGACTGCGGAGGGTGTGCAATAGATGCACTCAGGTTGGACCCCATATTGGTAGAGTTCGTAGGGCTGCGGCTTCTAAGTGTCCTGTCAGATGTCGGAACCTGCTGCTTAGTTGCCATTTTATCCTAGACTTGCTTTTCATTAGTCTTCTTGAGTCACTTTGAAGATACTGTTTTCTTTCTTCCCTTGTGAATGCGTTGCAATGTAATACCTTATCACCGCACCAATTTACAGCTTTCTTCTAACTTTGATGTTCTCCGTTTAAGGTGCTTTGGTGCTTCAAGCAATTAATCCAGCCGTTCCAATAGGCGTTAATGGACAAACAGACACGAACGAGTGGATTTTTAGCTTTGAAGTTTTGTCACTTTAACACTAAACTTTGAAGTTTGTACGATCATGCTGGATCATGATGAGTCCTTTTGCACATAGCATATTTGCTCACTCATGTGTGTCAGCTCAATACTGACTATTCCTCTTTTCACAATTATCGCTCAGCTATGCAAAAAGAAGACGTAATATTCCATTTTTCTTACTCTTGTCTGCTTTTTTTACACATAATCTAGAGCTCCTTCGTTAACTTTACTCCTTTTGCTCTTTTAACTTGCCATTCTTTAATTAGCTCCTGCAAAATTAATCCATTATTGTCTGCACTCTCACTCAGCGTGTTCACTCGCTCGCGGCCATCTTACCGTCCAACAAAAGGTGAACTTCATATGTTTATTCTCTGCATATCAAAGACCACTGAATTATCAGCTGTGTCTAGTAACGGTTTCCATTAGTGTCACTTTCCAACATGAAAACCGCGTTAATTTTTATTTACAATTGATATAAGTTATGTCACAACATGGTGATCTTGTGGGATATTTGAATAAATAAATACTGCAATAGTTACAAAGGCTTGTATTGTTTTATGGGACAGAATTTCTCCAATAAATCGTTGAATTCCGATCACGGTTAATAAGACAGCTTCAATTACATTCTTTGGCGGTGCGTATAACTTACCCTTCACATGTGACTATGCCATAATGAAGACCTGTGGCCTTATCGTCGCATATTTCACATATTATTATTTCATTCTCGGCCGCTTCTTCACCTTCACCGTTTCGTTTGTAACTTTTTCCATCATTAGATGTGGCTCCGGCCTGAGCTGCTTCGGAAGGTAGGTACTGTTGTGGAAATTGAACTTGTTGATATCCCCGGACATCATGGTAAGAAGTCATGCCAACTTCAGAACCATTGTGAATTCGTTTACTAGCACTGCTCTCTTGTCCCGAATGGTTGGCCAAAGGGACAGACTGCTTTTGGGGGGATGTCCACACTGTTGTGGGTGAAACTTTCATTTGACTTTGTACCACAGACGGCTGATTGCCAGATTCGGGTGTCACTAGCATGGCTGAGTTACCCATCATCGCAGCCACAGATATATGATTTCCCACAGTACCAGATATATGATTTCCCACAGTACCAAGCGTGTTGGGAATTATTTGAGGAGCAATAAGACCATTGACGGGCTGTTGGACAGGCGCAACCAAAATGTTCGGGCTAGTCGTTGGTATCTGTTCCTTGCTGTTGATGTTGGATTTGTAAATTCTTTGAGACAGGTCCTCTACGTTTGTTTGAGTGTTCAGGGGTTGAGACATTCTCTGGACAGGCAGCATATTTATGCCACTAAACGCAGGCTGTATTAAGGCTGGTTGACTATTGGAACTATTGGTACAAGTGGACGACGATGGTGTTGCACCAGAGAGTCTGTTTAACATCATGGGATCATAAGGCCAGCTACATAATGGAAGCGCAACCATTTGCGGTTGATTTGACGCTCCTGGAATGGTAGCCATCGCCACAACTTGAGGCATCATGTTTTCGCTTACTGCAGGCAAAGCGGCAAAAGCAACAACCTGCGGGACACCAGTTGTGGGTATAGCAACAGGAACAGCGGGTTGCATTATTACATCTGATGTGGTGCAACCAGCACTTGCACCTATTGATTGAAATGACACCACAGGTGTAAGATTTGAGGAAACATTAGCAGAGTGCACTGTTAACTGTTCAGCACAAATTGTCCTGTTCATGCTAGGTTGCTGCACGCTATTTGACAAACCTGGTGCTTTGGGTACACCTGAAGCCTGTTGATCTCTTTCAACGTGGGTTTCTTCACCACGCTGCAGTTGGCTGGTTTTTCCTCGATATGCTTCCTCCTTTACCTGATTAGTAAACGCTTCAAATCTTCGTTGCGCTTCCTCTTCATCTTCCATTGCAGCTTGTTGTGAAAGTTCAGGTAATGAAGCCGCTGAGCTTGCGTACTGCGAACTTACTGACATGGTGTCGTCGTTTTCGGACCTTGTCGAATACCCATCAACTGAATCTGCATGTGACCTAAAGTACACCCCTTTGTCACTTTTTACAGATTCTCCATCACTGTTCCACGAAGCTAACTTAGACAGCTTTTTTCGCTTGAGTTTAAGGTCCCGGTATAAACTGTCAGTGACTTCCATAGGTTGTATGAATGTTCTCATGTCTTCTGACATGGATACCTTATCATCCAGCCTTTTCTCCATCGCCTGAAATGATAAAATTATTAAATAAGGCCCCAATCAGATGCATAATACACACATAAACTTGGAACATATTCATTGCACTGTATTTGTTTTCACTTCAAAAAACTTATTTGATACAAGTTTTTGATACAAGATACAAGTACTTTTTGAAAGTCTTTTCCACTGACAACCAGTGTAAGAGATATAACGATGGGATAGACCGCAATATTCACTCTAGCATTGCACGCCAAATTATGATTTTTTAGGAGAGAAATTCTTTTGCGCTTCACCACAAAATTGTGTGTTAGAAACTGTAAGCTTTAACTTTATTTAATTCTCAGAATAGCGAAGTGCTTTAAAACACAAATTGTAGGAATAGATCCCCAAAACAGTCGATCATAAGCAGCGCTCTAGCTGGTTTCTGGAGGAGTAATCTGTTGAAACTAAATTTCGGAAGGCAAATTTGCATGTGCCGTATTTGTGGTTTCAGTCACATTGTCAATATTTTTGATGATAATCATGATTAAAAGAAAAACAGCAATAGCTGTGGTGGACACCAAAGTACAAAACATTTTGTCGTCGACTTCGTGTCACAAAAGACCATTTTGACATGGTGCGGCAATCACCGCGACTGTGATTGATTTTGTCGAAATCACTGTCCTAGTGTGTGAACGGGTCTTAAATCTAATAAACAAGCTGCAAAAACATAACTGCTGTAACATTAAGCAATTTCATGTGCGTTTGCCAGTTCGGATTTTAATTAAAGAACCATCATTTAACTTTCGACAAATATCGTCATATTTCGTGATTTGAACAACCAACGATCGGTATTGGCGTTTCCTTTGAAATACAATTCGTAAATCACGTTCCGAAATTTAGGGAATTCAATTTCGCTATGTGGATGGCATAGTTGCTGAGAGAATTTTATTACTTTTCCCTTTTAGCAAGAAATTACTATCTGCAGTTATTTTACTTTTTAATTTTAGATCTATTTATGTATGTTTTTACCTGTTATTAAATCTTGATAATGCGTCGTGAAAAAGTACAGTTGTTAACCAGGTTTCCTATTCTGTTCAAGGTGATGTTCACTGTGGTCTGGCTTCACGTGTTCTGATGATCTTGACTTTTTATCCTCATCCTCCATAATAAATCTCCAGGTGCAGCTTCACTCTCTCTCTCTCTCTCTCTCTTCAAGCGATGCCTTTGTCAACGCAAATCCCCAGGATATAAATTTGTTTCAAAGCACTATTACTCTGAAAACATAAGGAAAATTAGTTTGATAGAAATGTATGAAAGCATAAACTTGTACAAATTATTTTACCCATACAAAATATTGTTATTGGAGCATCAACAATATGTTCCTGCAAGTCTGCCAATTAACGGCAGTCCGCAGGAAATTCACATCCACCCAAAAAAGTTTCACAATTTTCAGCGAGTTATACCTTTTTAGTTAATTTGTCACAATTCCTTGTAATAATCCAAAGGCATTCACAACCTTAATCCGTTGACCATTACAGCTTCCAAACTTACGCTTTAATCAACTTTTATGTAATTCCTGATTCCAACTGGAAGCTGCTTCCCTTTCACCGACCAGTTCATGGCTTGTATTGATGATTTTTGTCTGGCATGTAAAATAATATTTAAAATGTCCAAACATAGGGAATAAGTTACGAACAAGTTTTGAAATAAGTTATGAGAATGGCCAATCACGATTACCTTTACATTCTCTGAATGGAATCATTGGCGGGTCTAAGGGGGCGCCAGGCACACGACCCCCCTCCTCTGGGTCCAATTTCTTTCATTTTCATGCAGTTTTGAGGACAAATTTGGCCAAAGAATAGATTGGCGCCCTACCTTGGGGGTTGGCGCCCCCCCACCCCCGTCTGGGAAATCCTGGATCCGGAACTGGGAATGAAACCAAAAGATCCATCCAAAAAATTATGAAACATGCGCATGAAACCACAACAATACGAACCCACTTCAAAAAGAATGTGGAAAAGCACCATATAGAAACGATCAAGCTTGTAGTCGTGGTGCCAATTTAATGTACTTTCACGCAGGTATTATTATCAAAAAATAAGCAAAATGTATGGAATCATAAATTCGATGGACAATGTGTCAGATAGTTTAATTTGAGAACAAGTTTATCGGAGCAAAATTCAAAATCAACATTTATCTATGAATTAAATATGTACATTAAACGATTTAAATGTGAGGCAAATGTATGCATTCTAATTCCAGTATGATAAATTCAATTGTCGAGTGGAAAAATTAAAGCATCCAGAATTCTAATAAGTGCAGTGGCGATACGGAATCGTTTTTATCCTGCTAATGTGTAGTTACACAAACAGTACAATGGCAGTTGTTTCATGTATAAGTTTTTCTTTCAAACATGTTAATTTCACTTTAACTTTACTCAGAGACAATCGACATACTGAAATTCTTCCAAGGTAAAATATTGACAAGTCATAATTTAGCATTCACCTTGAGAAGCAAACCAGTCACTTTAACCTCGGAAGCAGAAAAAGTCGTATGCACGCGTTGACTGGACGTCTGCCCTTGAAAATTTCGACGAATCTATAAATCCTTTTTGCAAGTGCACGCACACTGAATGGATCCACAAAGGACTAACTAACGTTCTGAGATAGGTCGAATCTCGTTCTTGAAGACGTTCTTATTGGAGAATGGAAGAATTTCATTCTGTCGATTGTCTCTGGTTAAAGTTAAAGTGAAAATTAACATGATAAATATGAACCTTTGGACATCTGAAAGGCGGTTTTTGATATTTTGATACATATAAAAGGTAAATGAGGTAGTGTTTTTAGTATCGTCTGTTTGTTTACTTGGCAGAAATACAAAAAGAACTGGAAATATAGTTTCTGGTATAAAAGGGTGTTCAACTGTAAAAATCATAATCATGAAACCTGGGTCGAGGAACAGGTACAAAATATTGAGTTTTATTTCCTGCTCTTCCCAATTTTGCATTGGTGTTGCTTTTGTATTGGACTAAATGTTGCCAATTGACTTTTGGCCATTCTGCCATCTGAGTCGAGGTAAGTTTTGAAAATCCTATTTTTACCGTCCGCATCCAAAGAATGGGGTAAGGTAATAGTTTCAGTTTGTCAGTCCATACGGGGGGGGGGGGGGTTACCCCACTTCCATCCCATAATAGTTCCACTGGTCCTTTCCTGGGGGGGCATACCCCAGGTCCAGGTCAGGACGGAGAGTACCCCCCAGCCAGGTCCAGGTAAGGATGGGGGGGGGGGGGTACCCCAGGATGGAGTATCCCCCAGCCAGGTCCAGGTCAGGACAGGGGGTACATACCCCAGGATGGAGTACCCCTCCCAGGCAGGTCCAGGTGAGGACAGGGGTACCCTGGGATGGGATACCCCCCTGGCCAATACTCCCCTCCCCCCAGGCCAGGCATGGGGTACCCGCCTCGGCCAGGGATGGGGTACCCCCCCCACCCAGATAGTGTTGGGGTACCCACCCAGGTGGGACAGCAGAGCGAGCACTTACTACGAGGCGGGCGGTA
>JBCAUG010288533.1:0-17790 GCA_038406175.1 Haplosyllis leylae | reverse complement strand
CACCAGAATATTGATACACCTACACAAAGTAGTTCCAATGAGGGGGTGGTAACTTGGGAAAGGGCTGGAACTATTTAACACCTTTTGTGGTTAATTCAGGTACTGAGACACACTAACTCATTTGCTACCACTTCCATCTTGATTGAGCCATTGGTTAATGCTGTAGGCCCATGAGGGGATGAGTAGGAATACAGTTCAGATGGTGATGTCAGATGTCAGATGGTGATTGGTTGTACTCATCACGCGATTTACTGATTGGTTCCCGGGACTGTGCACGTGCCGTCTTTGCACTGATTGGACACTGTTTGAGGGGTGAACAGGGTGTGTGTGATCTTTACGTGATTCGCGCATGATTCATGCATGATCCATGCATTGGTTTGTGCGGGAAAGTCTGAGGAGGTGTTTGGGATACAGATTGATGCTCTTTTGGCCAAAGAAAGCCAAATACAGTCGCGGTTCATCTCCACTCCTCAGATTTCACAATAGTCAATCCTGAACCTATTACAAATAGTTTTAATCCCGACTTCTCACACATTAAATAATTTTGCAGATTTCATTTTCAATTTCAGTATCAAATTAGATGAATCAAATACAAAATAGTAATGTGGGGAAGTTGAGAAATAAGTATCAGTAATCCGGTAAAACCCCCGTTTTTGCAAGACCCTCTTTACAGACAGTGACCCGTGGCGGATCCAGGATTTCCCAGACGGGGGAACAACCTCCAAGGTGGGGGTGCCAACCTATTACTTATCCAAATTTTTCCCAAAACCTGCATGAAAATGAAAGAATTTGGACCCAGAGGGGTGGGCTTATGAATAGTATTAATTTAGAAGTGTTAAGCAAGGAAAACGAAAGCATTAGTGAAGGGTACGACACATGCCTAAGCATGCACAGGGAGGGCTCCACCCATACCCTATGGTTAGACTGGTACAGCCAATAGCTGTCCGAGATACAACCGTATATATAGAGCGAACCACTAGTAGGGCCAGAGTAGAATAAATGCACTTTCCCATGACTTAAATTTACTCTGTGCACGTTCTGCATACCTCTCGTGAGTAAAACAGTAAAAAATATTTATTTCTAGTCATGTCCTTGGGTCTCCTTCTATGGTGTACTCCAGGAACTATATCAAATAGCTCAATGAAGACTTAGGTGGAACCTGGTCTCTAAGGAGGTGAGGATCTTAGATCTTGCTTGTTCACATGATTATCAGTAATTCCAGTAAAAATGTTGTGTATTTTGTTCAGGTCCAGGCTCCAGTAACTGATTCACATCTAGGAGCCTGGAAACTTTTCAACAGTTGTGCATGTGTGCATGTGTGTATGTATGTGTGCAAGTTGTGTGAATGCTCAGTAAGAGTCCATAACGTTCATAGTGAATAATATCCATTTTATTACTGTTTCAGTTAATTTAGGTCCACCAGTGGGAAAGGCAAAATTTTAACTTGGGGTATTATTCCAAATTTCTTGTATGTTGTTAATGTATCCAATTTTGGCCTTTAAATCAATAAAACAGTAAACCTTTATGGTAATTCAGTAGTTTCTTGTTCTTATTGGTACCAGTTTCAATCCAGTAGGACTTGGATGCCTGTTTTTGGTTCAGGCATGGTTTTGGATGCCATAGAGCAGCTAGCCATGTCCCTAAGCATTTACATGGAGGTTCCACATAACTAGTACTGATATCAATGAGATTAAGACAAAACAAGAGATTCTAGGAGATTTATGGAAATTCTTGGAGATTGCAGTTGGGTTCTCTCCAGTGGACTCAGAGATGTCACTCCAGCACCAGTAACAGCTAATCCAGTAACATCCAGTAACTTCCAGTCCCTCATCTGAACATCCTAACAACTAGAACCTTCAACATCACCAGGAAACTGCTGTAACTGCTTATAACTGTGTAGGGTTACCCCAGGAACCATCATTAACATCCAGTTACAAGAACTCTAATGAACATTAACAAGAATTCACAGCAGCTTATATATAATAAATTTTACAATAACATTAGTTCTAGTCAATATTTTTAATGGGACTTTTTGCAATGGATAGCTGGAGGACTTCTGCATTGACTATAACCAATTTTAACCATTTTTAACTGTTTTAACTGTCTTTAAGCTGTCTTTAATATATTTAAAAATCTTATTTACATTATTTGCAATCAATTATAATATGATATTTTATACTGTTTTCAATGATTTTAACCAATTATACATTAATTATTACAGATTTGAAGTGCAGTTGGACCTCATCAGACTGGGACCAAACCACAGGCACCAGGATGATTGGGGGACAGCTACACAAATTGATTTTTCAGGGTAAATCAATTTTTGTGAAATTTGGAATTTTATGGCTTTTTAGGGTTGGGCACCCTTGACTTAGTTAGAATACTGTGAAGTTTAAAGGCAATCATCCTTGCATAGCCTTTTAGTGTGAGTGTGAATGTTTGAGTGATTTGATGGATTTTTGAAGTATATTTGAAGTATCATAACAAATTGGAGGTGGCTCTGAATTCTCACAGATACAAGAACAGTCCTGAATGTATGTGTTCACATGCCCCTGGTGGTACTGTTAGAGCTCTGTTTTTCATTGCCCATGCTACTACAGTATACCTGCCTATAGACCAGTTTAAGACAGAATTGTTAATGTGGTCTGGTGTGAACAGAAACGTCTTTGTGAACATCTGTACTGCTTCCAGTGATAACACTGGTCTCATTCCATCTAGGGACTAGCAGAACCACCTTGTATTGTGTCCAGGTACATCCTCTTGCAGTAAATTCCAACCCTAGACTGCCTGGATAGTTGGGTGATGTGTGAACATCTGTACTGGGGCAGGCTATGGGGGGGGTGGGGTGCAAGGTCTCTCAAGTGAGAGCCCAATGGTCCTTTAAATGTATGACTATTACAGTGATAGGGTGAAGGTGGGTTACTTGGACAAGGTTGTGAACACATTTGGTAGATAGGTGGCAGACCAAACCCCTTGATACTTGCCTAGTACAGCTTACTATTGGACTGATGGCCAGTAATTCGGAGAAAACCCAAAAACTGCCAAAACCATCATAAACCATTTGTAGATGTAGAGGGGCATCCCCTGATATGTTTGCAAAAACCCCCACTCAATTAACCTAATTATTAACTGAGATATTGTCATTTAAAGTTTTTATTGTCATTCTTACTTAGATTTGTCATTTGTGGCTGAAATGTCATTGTGTTGTTCCAATTTAGCAGGTAGAAAAACCCTTATTTCGGATGGAACAGCACTGCTGGCACAAAAGCCCTGAATGTCACAATATTAACCACTTTACAAATAACCAGGGTGTTTCACCAATTTGGAGCAGTTAACCAACATTTATGCATTTTTGGCCAATTCTCCTTTAATTTCTATTATTTTCAGACCAAACATCATAAAATCACTTATTCTACATTTAACCACATCCAAAGGTAACATTTCAACTTTTTGGAATGTCATAAATGTCAATTTTTGTCTTTTAACATCAAAACACATCAACTTCTATCATTCACATTCACATTCACATTCATGTAAATTCCATCATTTTACCCTTAGGTGACATTTAAATCTTCACAGTAATTATTTCCATCTTAAAATGTCACCATTCATACTTTAAAATAACAATCAGTGTCATTTTATAAGGGTTGTCTAAGTTCCATCACATTAACTTCAAACAATTTAATTTTATTCCATTTTTCATAAAAATAGGCATTTTAACCCTTGAAATGTCATTTAAGGCCCCCATCAGGAGTAGCACACAAAAGATGTCATCTCACAATATTAACATCCATTTCATACAAAATTTACTAAAATACTACTAATTTTTTTTCTCTTAAAATACTAAATGTTATCAAAAAATAGGTTTTCATAATTTTTAGGTCAGACACCAGGTCTAGCACCTGAGTCTGGCACCAATTCCAGCAGCCATGCCACCTCTGAAAATATTTCATCCATCTATGACAGAAGATGTGGCAAGATGGTGTCTTTAATTTAAAAACAACAAAAATAGCAGGACATACACAGTAACTCCCATGTTAAATGTATGGCAGTTGCTGTTTTGTCCTTGCTGTCAACAATATCTTTAAACACATTTATCCGTAATTTTACCACCACTGTCAATTGTGGTCTAAATTTTTTCCGGAGTGGTCAGTGTGCCACTAACTTACCAAAACTTACTTTTCTTACCATTACTTACCTAAAATCATCTAAATCTTATTTTTCACCAATTTTCCCAAATTTTCAATATTTTTCAATATAATCAAAACAAAACTGGTTAATCACATAAAAGTTGGTTATTCTCAATGGGTCTTCTGAACCACTGCGGGGGGAATGTATCATTGTAATTCCTGAGTGCAAAGTCACAATGGGGACCAATTCAGTTGAGGAAATGATGAACGCGAAGCCCATAGGTGCCAATGTTAAATTATAATTCCCAAAAATGAGATATTACAACCTCTTATGGCCAAGCAAAGGCAATGGAAAGGAAAAAATTGTCATCACTTACTAGACCAGATCTGTCTCTTTCCATTTAAATTAATTTTAGTCTGTTTGGACTGAGAAAGAGCATATTTTTTGATATTTGTTTTCTCAAAATGGGAATTTTCAATTTCCTCTTATGTAACCAAATCTTATATTTCATTTCAAAATTGCTTAACTCCTCACAGACCAGCATGACTGGTTTGTTAATTTTGTCCCTTGGAATTCACATCTATTCAAGAGTCCCAGTAATTATTTTCAACCTGACACTTCAGGTAGATGTAACAGTACAGCACAGAGTACATACAATTGATTTCGGAGCAATATCGCAGCGTTAAAGCAAACGCGTTGCTCTCGCTAGATGTAAATGGGCCCTAAGTAGGACAGGCTGATCGAACAGTGTAACTTCCGGGATGTAAATTTCTATTGTTTTTTTAAATGTTTTGGAGGACACTGATACCCCTGTTTTGGACTTCCCGTGACGTCTATTTTTATAGTTTGTCTTAACTTGACGCCCGCAGAGTAGCTTGCTCATTTCTACTTAGTTCATCGGACCATTGAAGTCTACTGCGAGTAGTGTATTAGTTCATAAGTGCCAACGAACCTAAAGGTTAGCTAGCAGTGGCGAATCCAGGATTTCCCAACAAACTGACCAATTTTCCCCGAAAACTGCATAAAAATGAAGAAAATTTAGTCCAGATCCTGGATCCGCCGCTGTTTAATATTTTTACAAATTTTTTGGATGAAGAAGATAAATAGTTAAGATGGTTTCCGTTTTTTACTGTTTCTTTAGCTAATGAATAGTATTAATTTAGAAGTGTAAAAAGAAAACTAGTAATATAAGTCATTACACAAGTGGTAATGTGGATTAAGTTTTAACTGCGGGAAAATCGATTCGCACAAATTTATTTGATTGAAATGAGAGCATTAGATTGAGACGCAAACCCGATTCACATTTTTCTTGCGTTTCTTTTATTCCAACGCAACATCAACGGAATTTTACGAAATAACCAAAGAAACAGTACGCACAACTGTTCCCCATATATTTTCTGACCTGAACCGCAATTAGATATTATTTTCATGTTTGGAGTAAAGATTTATTTTTGATTGGCAAATAACTTAGAATTAAAATATGGAAAATTATTTTCTACATACGTTCAGAGCTTGTTGTCAGTAAGTTTCCTTGCCCGACAAAAATTGGCTTTTCGAAAACAGATTGAATACCTTTATTATCAAAAAAAAAATTAATCCGTGTGAAAAAGAACAGTCTAGTGATGAATGATGAATACAGAAACTATTTTTCAGAGTATTCTTGGAACTGATTGCTATTCAAGGCACAGAACCACAGGAACCAAGAGTAATCAAAGAGTAATCCGTTTGAAAAAGACTGTAGGCAATACATGTACCTATCCGACTGTATTAACTAAGAATATTGTTCTATGGTAGCAAATTGAATTGAACCGGAAGTAGAGAATAGTTATTATGCAAATGTGGAAGCAAGTGATGAAACTTGAAATTTGTGACAATTTCATCTCATCTTCTGCGACATTTGAAGATGAAGACATAAAGAAAATCACTCCCCTAAAATTTTCAAATAACGAATTCCCCTTGAATGTCATATTTGGCAGAAAATGGAGTGTAAAAGACTAGAACCAAATGTAACCCTGACAACTTCACAGTGTGGCGAGGGAACCGCTCGCTACGTTAGTATGGGCGAATCAGGACCCTCCACAGGACAGGTTTGTCAATTCAACATATTCAAGAAATAATATTTAATGTTGGAACCCTAATCAGAGCCATTGACAATACTTGCTGTACAGCTTGATAAATGAATTTATCACTGATCGCTGATCAACAGAGCACATGGTTCACACTGTTGGAACCCGGAAAAGCATTCATTTCTAACTCTTTTTGACTGTGTCAATCAATTCGGACTGGATTTTACAATGATAGTCTGTGAGAAATAAATGTTTGAAATTATTTTGAACAATTTATCTACAAAATTATATTGCGGAAAAATGCTTCACAAAGTGGAGATCCAAACTACATTTTAGTTTTTTAGTACATCTGGGTATGGTTTCCAGCAGAATGTGGTAGTTCTGGTTTACAACTGCCAGTTCAACTCCTTACCATATATACGCTACTATCTAAGCGATTTTTCTAAAACAATAATCCTCAAATAGTAAAATTCAAATATTTCCATTAAATTATTTCATATCCATCCAGGTTGATATCTATTTTGCAGGATATAGAGGGCGAAGAGGAATACCAAGATGTAGAAGGTGTTTACATGAACATTCCCGAGCCGGCAGAAACTGTAGAAACTGTAGAAAAAACTGATATAGCAAAAATTTGGGAGACATTAAAGGTAAAAAAACATCAAGATGGAATCAAATTAAATTACTCAACACAAACCAAAACCAAAAAAAAAACAATCTTTCAAAAAATCTCAAATGTATAACAATGAGTCCAACAGTCATGGCCTTCATGGTTTCTGTTGTATTCCAAAAAACACATCAGTGTAATCATGTTGAGTAATTTTGTCGAAGTATGGTAATTGAATTAGAATATTGTTCTGCAAGAAAATCTTTCATTTGAAGTCCACCTGCCTGCGACCCCATCCGTATCCCATAATATATTGGAAACAGTGTGAAGTTACTGAGTGTTAAGATATGAGTAATGAATAGATTAAAACGAAATAAAATGTTAAATTTCAATAGACAAATGACTAAGAAATTTTATTGATTTATCTTTTAGAAGGGAAGGAAATTCAGACTATTAATGTACGTCAACATAGCAATCATAGTGGTGGCGTTACTGATAATCTTGGCCATATTCTTTTCTAGAGTCGTTTCTCTGGAAAGTAAGTACAACTTAAGTAATTTTAGATCCAACAGTTTTGTTCGTTTGGTTGATTTTCTTAAGACGGGAACAGTCAACAAATCACCTGTTATCTAGAATTTCCAGTTCGATAGAGTAATTATAATGTAGATGAGAATATTTTGGTTAAAGGCTTGTAGATTGTTTACAACATTACTGCGTTTTACAAGCTTTGCAAGTTATTATTGAAAATGTCGTGCTTGAAATACTAATGAAACCATTTGCATTTTCAACAGATTGGTATTTTTACCAGATTGTAAAATATTTATAAAGACGAAAAGACACTTTCCTTCTCTAGATGAGTTAAAGAACGAACAAGAAGAAAGGGAATCCCTCTCCAGAGAACTAAATGAAGAGAAACGGGCCAGAGAATCCCTGCCATCGGAAGGTACCCATCTGTTGTAATTTATAGCCAGAACAATCAATAAAATATGGCTAACAAAATATATACCAGATTGTGAAAATTATTTATTACAAAATGAATTACAAAAGTTATTTTGTTTCTATGTACTAAAATATTTTTGTTCACGTTTCTAGATGAATTGATGAAAGAAATGGAAGCACGAAAACTGCTTTCAGAAGAACTGAACCAAGAGAAACGGGAAAGGGAATCCCTCACTGGCGAACTGGACCAAGAAAAACTAGCTAGGGAATCCCTCACTCGAGAACTGGACGAAATGAACAGAAACGTCTCGTGTAAGTGAATCCTTCGGCAGGAAGATTGTGTAAGATTCCATGTTACAATTGTGAAGTGGAATTTTGTATTTTGTTACCCATACTAAAATATTTATTTACCTTTATAGATGAGCTGAGCCAACAACAGCAAGTACGGGAATCTATGGTTGGAGAGCTAAGGAATGACCTGGACCGAGAAGTACAAGCCAGGGAGTCCCTTGCCGGAGAACTGGGCCAAGAAGTACAAGCCAGGGAATCCCTTGCCGGAGAACTGGGCCAAGAAGTACAAGCCAGGGAGTCCCTTGTTGGAGAAGTGGATAAATTGAGCATAAACGTATCCAGTAAGTACATCCGATCAGATGTTCTTTCTCCCTTATCACACGATGCAAACATTCAATGTCTTACCATTCTATTAGGGAATTGTATTATTCGGTAGTTGACTGAAATTGACAAAAAATAAGAAAAAAGTTTTGTTTACTATTGTGTGTTATCAGGGAGGTCAGTTCTCTAACATATGAAATACTATATTGACCTGCTTTTTGGATGCTTGAGGATGTTGGAGGAAATTTCATCACTAAAGACCGGGTACCTTTAATGAACTTGTCTGTAGAGTAGTTATTACTGGAACCTGATGGAGCTTTCTAAGGAGTTTCATTGGGGTTGTTTTAATACATAAATTTCATGTAATTATACATTTTTAGTTTTGGCATCTCAGGGTGAAAGTCTTTACAGAGCAATAACAAAAAATGACGTGGTGAACGTAGTTCACATGCTGCAACTTGGCGTTTTAAAAAAACGTCAGCATTCTGGGTAAACAAATTCCAACCAATAACTGCAGCTTAAAGTATCATAAAAGTGACAAGACATTTTCCCAAAAAATTCCGGGGACCCCAGCTCAATAACTAAGCTGACTCAAAATGAGCCAGCAACAATAGGTCAGGAGACATCTTACTTGTCGGTTCAATGATCTCGCTACTGAGCTATTTTAACATGTGGTAGTCATAATGTGTATTAAACAAAATCTACAGCAATTGATATCAATATTTTATATTTGATTAACTTCTGGTTAAATATCAATCATGTAATTACTCCTCTAATATAGGTATCATTAATGCAAAGGGCAAATAAGAATGTGTAAGTATGGTCAAATTATAAATTGCATATATATATCTTAAATATTCTGTACTACTGTCCTGATTTTATTTTGTCCCAGATATGGCATTTACTTTATTTGTTCCTTTAAATTCTGTACAGTAGTCCTGAATATTTTCAAAGTAAATATGGCATACAGTGTGCATTCTGCACATTTCAATTTTGTGTAAATTGGTACGGAAAACTTGTATCGCAACAGAGGATGTGTTGGATTAACAAACTTCTACAATGAGTTTGAACATTGCTGTCTTCTGTTTTCAGATTTGTTCTCGGTTGCTTTTCACGCTACTGTCAGTGCAGGTCATCCAACAATCCGTCAAGATGAAACATTGAAATTCGATAGCGTGAAACTCAATGTAGGGAATAGGTAAGAACTTTACAATTATCTGTGTTAACAATTTCTATCAGAAGGCATGTACATCGATATTGTCACAAATAATCTCATATTAAATTGATTTTTGCAACAGTATATTAGTGCTAATTGTCACCGTAATATGTAACGTACATTATAATACTGATGGAACGTACTTCCATACTTCTGTACATATATCGAATGGCTCAAGGTAGAGCTGAACTGTGTTTAAATTTGTCCAAGAATTGACATTCACATAAATGCTAACATTACGTGTGGATGAGCCTGAAATTTCATTGCCAACTCATCAATATTTCACAGTGGCGGATCTAGGGGCACAGGGGACGCCCCCACTCTTTGGGCCAACATTTCATGAAGTTTTTTTGGGAAAAATTTGTCAAATAGTAGATTGATGCCCACCCCTCCTCTGCCTTGGGGATTGGCGCCCCCTCTGGGAAATACTGGACCCGCCACTATTTTATTGACAAAGTCTGTACCAGTCAAAGAATTGATTATCAAAGTTTTACCTAAAACTGTGTTTAATTGTAATTATTGAGATAAATTGGTGGAATGACGTGGAAATGACTGATAAGTCAATACAATTTACTCTATTTAGATCTATGTGTGTAGAAAACCCGATTTACAAGCTCCACTAATGTAATCTATTGTTAATTTATGTTTATTTCATAGTTACGACAGCACAACCGGAGTGTTCACAGTACCTGATGGTTCCACAGGACTCTACTTCTTTTCTACACATCTGGTAACTGAAGATAATAGACATGCTCACTTCAATATTTTTCGGGAGAATGACAATTTGTGTGGAGTTTATGCAGATAACCGCGGTTTGGGATTCGGAAACAGTGGCGGAAGCTGCTCAGTAACTGTTAAACTTAATTCAGGTATAAATTCATACGACAAAAAAATTTTTTTTTAAAGAAATACAAGACAGAATTATTGATCAAATTAAAATGCCCATGTAGACTCAGTCATAATATTATAACACATGTAGATTTCCATATATATGTCCAACCGAAAGACTGAAAGAAGTGCATCCAGTTCACTCCAGATGTCTAACTAATTAAAGATTTCAAAAGAAAAAAATTAAATCTTAACTCTGATATAGTGTTAAATGCTTTGAATTTATCACAATGTTTTATGAGATTGAGAATAATGCAGCCCATTCGAATTGGGTTTAATTTAATGATCCTCTTTGTTACCTGTTCCTTCCTGGCACTAAGGTAGAGTACTGGTCTCTTACACAGGACATATCAGTTTTGAATGTTCCTTTTGGCAAAATATTTTTTCAAATTCTGTAGATTCTTTAGAATTGATTTAGGGAAACCTCGATAGGAAATTTCTTTAGGATTTGGACAAAGAAGTGCTGTGAAAATAGGGCGATTGAATCCCTGTTGCACACTTTTAGTGAATAGGGTCAATGGATAACATCCAATGTTTACAGTACAGAATCCAGTTTAAGTAACTTGTAAACTTGCATCTTTTTTCTATTTGTTGCAGGTGACAAAGTGTTTGTCAGAAGAATTGAAATTAGAAATGCGAGTGACAACAAGGTTCTTTACTGTGAAGTAAATCAGTGCAGTTTCACAGGCTTCCTCATGAAACTTGCTGCATAATATATGTGTATTGTTTCATTTGTCCTCTGTGGGCTCTTTTTTATTTCACACCATTTAGTACAAGAAAAACTTCCAGTGTAGATATTGTGTGAAGCCCTACATATTCATTTCTTTTTACACATACCCTGAAACTAATTCAATTTATTACACACTCTGTTAGTATCTTGTATTCATTTTATGAGAATTTATTTACGTGTTAAATATAGTTTTGCACATAACTTATCCTTGCTGTAAATTCCTTGAAAAAATCTTAAACCATTTTATCTTATTATAAAAACTAATTTTTTGTTTTTTCACAAAGTTGATCCTTTCAACTACCAAATGGAATGGCTTGTATTTCACAGAAATAAAGTCAAGGAACATATTTGTGGAATCAATTTTCGCAGTATGCTGAGTCTTTTTGAATATATATATAGTATGCCCCTAGCGGACAGCGGGCATTTCAGTAAAGCTCCCCGGATTATGTACAACCTGTAGCCTGCCAATAAACCATAATTCACCTATCCAGAGGTAGTAAAGAGAATTGCGTTTTTCCATAATTGTCATTGAATTCAATGAATTTAAGATTTGGTGATGTCACTGAAGGAAGGTCACCTACATTTAGTGACTGTCACTATGTAAAGAAGACAACATTTAGTCTTGATTATTGCTTACTTTCTATGTTTTCTATTTTTTTGGCAGATTATTAAATACAGCCTGTCATTTGTGAATATATGTCATTATTTCAGTCTACTTATGGAGAAAAACTTGCATTTTTTACCTAGCGACCTAGCGGGATTATACTTCTTCAATACGCACTTTGTAACAGGCAACAATAAATATGTCTATATACCGAAATAATGAGATGCTGTGTGGAGTGTATGGAGATAGAAGCAGCTATCATAGTGGAAGCTGCTCACTGATGGTTGAACTCAATTTAGGTAAAGAAAAATAAACCTGTTACTCACACAATGGCGAGCAATGTACAATTATCAATACTCTTTGTTTCGACTCTATTATTTCTTTATAGATGCCATTTTAATATGTTTTCAAGTCCAAACCTGTCCTGAATTATTTTCTCAGACCGCACATAGTTTGTTTATCTGTTCTTTGCTGCTATATATTCTGAAGTACACAATTCAACAGATGTACCTCTTGTCCAATTCCTATTTACAAAGACAATGTGTAATGAATCATTGACCCTGTGTTGTGTGTGTAAAAAGACATCGAGCTACCTACAACATTAACATCATCTTTCACATTATGCTTCTTACTTTTCAGTATTTTTTTCTATTATTGTATATTGGAAAATTGATACAGAACAATAACTTCAAACTATTAAACAGTTTCTTTCTATTTGCTGCAGGTGACCGTGTGTATGTTAAAAGAAAAAACGCTGAGGACAACACATCACTTTACTGTCAGTTTGATCAATGCGGATTTACAGGGTTCCTCATGAAACCTACTGATTAACATAATGCTTCTTCATCTAGTATTTCTCAATAGTCACGTCACTAATTGCTTTATAATCAAACTGACGACCTATTGTTTTCTCGGAAAATATTCACTTTCAACATTCCAAAATATTGAAGGATATTATAGCTGCAAATTTCGATATTTTATTGAAATAAAATGACTGTAAATCGAGTTTTGCTATAAAGAAGTACAATTGAGTTTTTCTATAATTTATAATTTCCTGCTAAATCATAGTAGAATCCTGCCAGTATTGACATTCAAACCATTCCTGGCAGAATTCTGCCATGATTTGGCAGAAAATGACGAATTATAGAAAAAAAAGCTGGATGAAATGGGGGATATTGTGAATGAGGTTTTCCGTCGACGCCCTTATGTGGAAATGCAATACAGATGCATTAAAATCCAATGGAACACAATGGGTCTGAGTGTGTTAACTATCTTACACCCAGATGACCCCAGGGGTAACAATGAAACACAAAGAAAATGTCAAAAATACTGACTTTTTGTGAACTTAGTTCAACTGAATGCTTTTTTATTGTTCTCTCTCTCTCCCTGCTTTGTGTGTTTGGCGGGAAGGGCTCATTTTAAGTGTAGATATCAATGAGGTAACATGCAATTTTGGATTATTTCATGTTTTCAAATGGATTTTTTTTACCAGAAGTATTAAGTATTTAGAATTATTACTTCACAAGGCACCTGTCTGCTGTCTGGATATATATCTGTCTGTGTGTGAAGCGATTACTTGATAGGATTAATATTTAATTGAAAAAAAGTCATTGAAAATTTCAGATTTCTTGGCAGGTGTCACGCCTTATAAGAAGAACAATGAGCTCTTCAGCTGGCTGGTCACGTGGAATAATCCACAGAAAAAGACAATAGATACCACTCCATCGGGGTGTAATATCAGTTAATTACACCACACTTGGCGCAGATTCTATTGTATTTTCAGTGAACAAGTCAATGTCATCCTTCGTAATTTTTACTAATGGCACGGTATAGTGTCTTTTATGTATTTGACTCACCCAGTACTCCTCAGCATGGACATGCAAGGGTTTTTTAGAGACTGTGATTCTGGGAGGTGATTGTCGCTGTAGTATCACCATGTGGTTCCTCACGACAGCACTCTGCGGCAAGTTTAATCCACCAGGATATGTGTATTTCAGATTCTGTGACATGACTACTACACACTTATAAATCAACGTATTCTGTTCATAAATACTGTGACGTAGTGAACCAATGCACATTTCTTTCAGGCTCGTTAGAGAGTGTTCTTTCAGTTGATCTTGTCCTTGGTCAGAGATGTCAGGCACACTATCTATGACTCCATCATTATTGGCATTCATTGGCCTTTCAACCTGAACTACATTCAAAGATGTGTCTTCACCGTTATCTTTACTGGTCTCTGGCATAGGAACAGAGCCTGTGTCATGTGTAGTGGATTCGTTTGTGGCATTAGTGGCCACCTCACCATTCACTCCGTCAGATACATCCAAGGAAGTAGCATCCAGGTTTCCACCTTTACTGGTGATTGGCACTATATCCGATCCAGATTTATATGATCTAACACCGTTTGTGGCATTAGTGGCCACATCACCATTCACACTGTCCAACACAACTGAGGGAGGAGCATCCACGTTTCAGCCTTTACTGGTGATTGACACAATATCCGATCTAGACTTATGTGATATATCAATCCGATCTAGACTTATGTGATATATCACCAGTGTTGTCATTGATGGTAACTCCGTTCCCATCAGCTGCAGACATACTGTTTACCTCTGTTAATAAATCATCATCCACAGCTGGTACGGTGTCCACACAGTCGTTGTAGGTGGGGTTCACCACATCGGCAGGGGGTTTCTCTTCCAAATCTGTAACACTTAGATGAATACTCTCAGCATGTTCTACATTTAGAAACGCTCTTAATAGAAATGAACTGTCACCTTTATTCTCAGTTTCAATGACATCTGCACTGGGTGAACTCCAGTTGGGGAACTCTGGGGGGCTCCGTGGTTTGGGTAGTAAATATCCATACCTCTCCTTGAGTTTTAGTTCTCCGAATATTCCAGGACGGATGTAAACTAAATGGAGGTCACAAGCATCTATCAGTTCAGCAAGGTTCATAGGTTCTTCAGGATCGAGAGTAGCCCAGTTTTGAGTTTTACAGATGACAAACGCGTGTTGGTGGAAGATTCGACATAGATCAAACAACAAAAGTTCATCACCATAATATTGGTCACTACTCCATTTGCGGATGGCAAAAAATATTTGCCCTACACTATCATACACCCGTAGTCCTGTTTGTAAACATTCCATAGTGTCTGATCCGATACTATCAGCATCTTCACCGCTATATTCACCAAACAGTTCATACAAATGATGGTTGTTGACTTTGCCATTCTTCCTGCATCTGGAGCAGTCAATGCTGAACATCTTACCGATTTGACAACGTTGAAAGTACTTTAATAGCATAAAGTCATCTTTTGACAAACAAGGTATCCTTTCTCAATAGTTAAATGGCAAGACTAGGCTCAGTAATTCCGCTGCGATGGAGTTGGCAGCCATCTTTGGTGGTTTTAAAACTCGTGACTTTCTTTGGTGTGGGTCATGCATCATGTGATAGTTCGGGACATTGCCTGGTAGGTACAATCAGTTGTACAGTACTACAGTAGTTGTTTCTACCTTTAATGTGCTGATGGTGCTAAAGTGTGAAACTCAAAGTGTGCATTGTGCAATTTTTTGTTTCTTACTTTAATGTCACTTAGACACCTTTTGACTTGTTTCACCCATTAATGGTGATCTGACATTACAACCTTTAAGGTTTCATAGTGCACAGACCGTTTCCACTTTTAGTGGCTGATTTTGGCTATTTTCAGAGTGACAGATTTATAATCCGTTTCTACTCTTAATAGCCTATTCATTTTCATTTTCATATGTAGATAGCATAGATTTTTTGCAAGAAGCAACAAAACTTTGTAGACTTGCTTTCTCTCTTGTTTCACAATTTAATGGTTGCAGGGCATCCGTTCCTTTGTAGATGATACAGGTTTTGTAGTGTTTATTTGTGGCTTTTGGTTTGTTTAATAGACTTTTTTGTCTAGTGTTGTAGCTATGGTTCTTCACCAGACTTTTCCCCAAATGGTCAGATCTTGCCAATTCTGCACCCGGACAGGTAGCAAGTCATTTTTGAGTTTAAAACCAAATTTGCAATTTTCTAAATTTATCAAGTCTTGTATTTGGAGGATGCCTAAAGCAGCATAATTGCTTTTTGTTGCTTCTTTGTCATTTATTAATTTTAAGCATTTATTCTGTATTTTTTGTAATTTGTTCACAGTGGATACCGAGATCATGTTTCCCCATACACTTAAACTGTAGGTCAAATGGCTCTGTATTTGAGCAAAGTACAGAACTCGTTTACTGTGAATACTTAGGAATTGTCTCCCATGTTGTAGTAGGTTCATGTTTCTTTTAATTTTTTTGATCACCTTATCTATATGAGTCAGCCAATTCAGTTTCTCATCAATCCAAATTCCTAAGAATTTAGTACTAGTGACAGATTTTAAAGTCATAGATTCTGTTCCGAGTGTTGCTATTTTCAGCTTTTTATTGCTAAATAACATACATACGGATTTTTCACAATTCATACTTAGGTGGTTTGCTCTGAACCAGTCTAAAAGAATTTCCAGATCATGTTTAACGCACCACTCTAGATATCTTAGATTTGAGTGGCTTTTATAGATTGTAGTGTCATCAGCAAACAATATTCCTTTGCAAAGTTCTAGATTTAAGTATAGATCATTACAGAATAGCAAAAAGATCAATGGTCTCAGGCAGGATCCCTGTGGAGTGCCGATTTCTACAGGGTATTGTTCCAAATAAGTTGGTCTTGCACAAGAAGATACCTGGCATTTCGTTCTCACAACTCTATTGCTGAGATAGCTTTTAAACCAATGCAAGGCATTGCCTCTTATGCCATACAATTCCAGTTTTTTGAATAGTATTTCATGGCTAATAGTATCAAATGCCTTGCTCAAATCTATAAACAATGCTAGAGTGTGTTTGTCATTTTCCAAATCTTTACAAATTTTTCCTAATAATTCTGTTACTGCATGTTCACAAGAATGCTTTTTACGAAAGCCATATTGGCTTTTGAAAATTACATCATTGTGTATTAGGAAATCATAGATTCTGGAGTACATACATTTCTCTAGTAATTTGGATATAGTAGGTAGCAAGGATATGGGTCTATAATTGTTGAGTAGCAATGTGCTTCCGTTTTTATGCAAAGGTGCTATGTCGGCTATTTTCATCCCATTAGGGAGAACACCTGATGCATTAAACATTAAAGTAAGTGGTGAGACAATTTCAAATTTGATTTGTTTTAGTAGGATATTGTTAATCTCATTGTATCCACTGCTACTTTTATTTGGCAATTCGTCTATGAGTCTAATAATTTCTGCTTCAGTACATGGTGACAGGAACACACTTTTCTCTATTCTTTTTATTTTCGCTAAGTAATGGTTTATTCCTTTAGTGCTGTTTCCCCCTTTAGCAGCTATTTTACATCCAATTGAGGTGAAATATTTACTGAACTCATTTGCAATCTGATTTGGTTCAGTTATGAGCACATTGTCTATTCTGATTTTATCGATGATACATGTTTTATCTTTATTTGTTTTTATTACATTATTGATTACTTTCCACAATCTCTTCATATCACTCTTAAATTTGATACATTGATTAGTGAAGTAATCTATCTTACTACAACGTTTAATTCTTTGAAGAGTGGCACAGTAGTGCTTGTAAATCTTAGTGGTAGCCTCGTTTCTACCCTTAATGGCCTGTTCGTATAAGTGTAATTGCTTCTTGTTACATTTTAACAAGCCTTTTGTAATCCATGGTTCACAAATGAATTGTTTGGCAGGAATAGTGATTTCTCTCAATGGGATTATCTTCTCTATAGTAGAGGTGAGTGTCTCTAAGAATTTTTCATAATCAACATTCATGGCTATTTGCCCTAGGTTCCAGGTGAGCGAGCTTAGTTCATTTTTCAGTGTAGTTATTTTGCAATCTGTAATACGTCTCAATAATATTGTCTTGGATTCTCTTTTTTTGGCAAAAATGCCTTCTATCATAACCATTGCAGGAAGATGATCACTTAGG
>JBCAUG010288422.1:0-17791 GCA_038406175.1 Haplosyllis leylae | reverse complement strand
CCCCCCCCCCCCCCCCCCCCCCCCCCCCCCCCCCCCCCCGGATAGGACAGCACGCGGCGGGCGGTATGTCTATTGTTACACTCTTGTTACAATTCTTTCCTTGAGTTCGAAAATCCTTCCAGCACCATAGAACATTTGATGCGGAAACTTTTACACAAATACTGATGCTTTTCCTCCAACTTAACGGATGAAGAGCTCCACCAAAAATTAAATAAAATGACAAAAGTTACAATGAACTCACAATACAACGGTGAAGCTCATGGTCAGGCCAAAAAAAATGTGAAAAAAATTTAGTGTGATGTTAAACCTTCCGAGAAAGTGCTTGTTACCTGAGATAAGGGTGACAGCTTTGCCAACTTTGATTGGTTCATCTCCCTGAGGAGCTCTACTACAGCACTCTGGACATCACACAATTTCCATTCCTTGTTCAGAAGTGATTCTTGGGGTCTGTTACAAAAAAATTAATAAAAAAAAATTATTTTACAAATTTAATCAAATGAAAGTTCGAGAAGAATGGGAAAAGATCTCAGCACCTGCTAACTAGATACTTTTAGAACTTACATCAACTTAAGGTGGCAACACATGGAATTTACTTTTCCAATTAAACACAGAGGGCAGCATTGTTTCCATTGACCATACAAGGCAGCACTGGTCACTTTCACAACATTTGGGGTGGGTGGGTCAGGTATGAGTATCTATCAGATATGATAACCAAGGTTAAATATGTGGATATATATCCACTGGATATTTGCGATGGAAATAACGACATATCGCGAAAAACGTATGCAATCAAAAAATGTCGACAACAATTCTTAAAGTTTGTCAGTAATTGGTATTTATTTGTCATAAAAACATTTAAATTTGACAGACCATAGTTTATGTGTAAAGATTGTCCTTTTTGTTTCCTCAGAGAAGTCAGTGAGCAAGTGACATATATTTAATATGTTTATTTTGAGAAATCAATAATTTAAAAGTCACATATTCAAATTAGGATGAAAATTTATTTCCATTTTTCAAATGCAAATTTCATTTTTAGCTTCTTTTTGATTTTCAGCCACCAATAACAAATCTAAACATTTTCAGCAAAACATATAAACAAGCTGTACACTCACACAGGACTTTACACTGCCTGTAGGCTTTTTACAATCTGATCCTTACATCAGTGTTTCAGTCACGAGATTAGTTACCAAAAAAATCAAGAAAAAATCTTGCATTGAGCACAATCTTCCGTAGAAACATTGTGGTCAATGCAGATTTTGACATCAAAGGTCTGGAGATCTCATGAAATCCTAATTTTAAGTTAGTTTCTTGTTGAACACTTTTCTCAGAAAATTCTGTACGAGGTTCTACAGTTATTACTACACCATCCACTTATTTTACAATACTTGTGTTTTTATTTAATTTTAAAAAGTTGATTCACTGACAATAGACTATGTCGGCAGAAGTCAGATTTCTAATAATATTTCAAGTCTATGCAATGTATTAAATTTGTAAAGCTAGAATATAGCGCATTTATTAGGTACACAAACCAAGCATTGTTTCTCATTCATAATATTTTATTGGACTAATAAATGTCGGGGATTTATTTAAATTCTGTTCATTATTCTTTCCCGAATGAACTTCACGGACTTATTTACTTGGTGATAAGACACACCGGTAAGTATGGGTGCTAACTAGAATGCTTGCTGGGTACGTGTAATATCAAACAATTAACAACAAATAACAAAAAAAAATTCATTTCCTCAAATATAGTATTAAACATACTAATTATAATTCACTTTATGTACATCGTACAGTTTAAAAAATTCACTTCCATAACGTACGCCACAGAACATTCATTTTACTTTTTGGCCACTAAGTTGTGTGTACATTTGCTGTAAGACATTACTCTCTGAACACATAGTATTTGGCATACCCTGCACCTTTAATGTAATGCACATGATGAAGTTTGTATAAAAAAGCTCATTGGATCATAATAATTACATAAAATAGATCTCATTAAATACAAATTTGCCTAAAGCATGCACCTTTCAAAAATTAAATTTCGCTGCTGGCAAGATTAGTTTGGCAGTGAAAAATATCTTTTCATCTTTGAAGTTTTTACAAAAACCCATACCTTTGTGATTTGGTGCATTTATGTGAGAAACTTAAGTCGAGTAAAATGATAGTGGTGTATCGTCTGTGTGCATAAGCAGCCAAGTTAGATAATGCATAACGTTTTTTTCCTCGTCTTTGTGAACATTTAAAATAAAGTGGAGAATGTACAAGTGAAAAACAAGACTGAAACAATCACCAACAAACAAGAATAAAGATACATGTTACATGGAATGTTGTAGCAGAATCATTCGAATTCATTTTGAACAAGATACATGTTCAGAAAACAGATTTAGAAAATACATCATAGGAATGTAATTGTAATTGTACATCACAAACAGAGCAAGAACTAATATTCAGAGACAAGAAATCTCTTTAAAATAAAACGTTCTCTTACTCATTATCACAAGTATATATAGTAAGAAATCAAACCACTCAATTAAATCGATTTAAAGCTATCATCTTCAGCTGAAAACTATGTAGGCGAAGACAATGTAGACTGAGATAAATAGAGATACCTTCGTGGGCAGAACAAATCATTCTTTTTGAATAAAAAGTATATACTTAAAATCAGTGCGACATGAGGAATGTGACTTAAATGTAAACCGTAGTGCCTAAAAGGTTACTTACTTTCCCGCCTGTTTATTAATATTTACATCTTTAAAGCATCTGGTTGTTTTTTTTTTGCAAAATACGCAAACTTCGTTCTTTAAACCTACTGAATGAGCTATGGTAAATGCCACGAGTGCAAATATACATGAACACACGTCAGTAAAAAAGTTCTATTGCCTCAATTTCGTACTGGCAAAACCGTATGAGATTTTTACAGCCAATTATAAAATTTCACCATTTTGAATTTAACCGAGCAACGAACTATATTTACAGGTCGCCTCCAAATTATGTACAAAAATAAATAAGATATAACAATGAAACAAAAAATCCCATCACTGAAAAATTCGTTTCCTCCTGGTATAGGAAAATACTGATTACATAATGCTTACTTTAGTCGATTTTAAATCATATTGAAGTTGCTATCTCTCAGCTCTCAAATATATATACATCCCAACTTTTCTACTATGACTTTTCTGTAGCTTTGCTACATTTAAAATAGTATTTGTACAGTAGAAATATTTTCACTGCAGTGGATACACAAAATTTTCTACTGTATTATTTTCGGTATGTAGTAAGTGAGCTTGGTTTAAGGTAGAGAACTTTGTGCGTCCAGCAATTAGTATAAGTCTTTACTCTTCTATATTTGGCAACAGTTCATTGAAAATAATAGTCATTTATTCAGGTTTTATTGAGCACTGCTGTGTACTTCGGCAGGCTGTGTATTGTTGTGTTGCTGCATCAGTTCCGCCGAATGCTCGAATCGCTGTCGTTTCACTTTTGCTCGGTGGTTTTTGAACCAGAGTTGCACATTTTTCGGCTCGAGTTTTGGGAACCGTTGTCTGTATTCCGACCTGTTTAAGTCTTCAGTGTACTTTTCAATCATGTAAGAACTTGGATGCGTATCTTCGATGAACCATTTCTCTAGTTTGGGGATCTCCGTCAATGGATCGATAAATACCCGTGACCGCTTCTTACGGTGGTCCTCTGAGAGAGAAGTTGGAGAAGGAGAGTCCTTGAAAGGTCTCGGAGCATTTGCCATGAGGGCACTGGCGTCTATCGGATTGTAGAGAGGATGCGGGAACAGATGCATGTTGAGGGGATGAGGAAGATGGGGGTGATGCAGACCGAGGGCTTGTTGGTGGGCGGGCGGAGGCTGCTGGTGGTGAGGTGACATCGTAGATGAACCAAGGTTTGGGGGCGTCAATAACGGATGAGTAGGCATGACCCCGCTGTGAGCCAAAGGGGACATTCTGTTGCCGGAGGAGCCCGAGGGAGACGGACTTCCGCGATCGCTGCCTCCTCCGTTCATGTCCGACTGAACCCGAGGCTTGTATTTGTCCCCTCCGAGGAACTGTCCGTTGTACGTCGGTTCCTTGTCGTTCTCCTCATCAAATTCATCCTCAGAGATGTCACTTTCTAAACATTCGCTGCTTCTCTTCACTCCCATCGTCAGGTTTTGCGGCACGCTTGCTGGGCTTTGGGGCTCGATTACCAGCGGAGCGCTCTGATCTGCGTCGCTGCCGTTACCTGAATCGTTACTTTCGCGTGGGCTGTTCTTCGGATGATCGACGTCGTTTGTGGCGGTGGCTGGTGGAGATTTCTGATCAACAGGCTCCTCTGGTTCAATATGAAGGACATTGCTGTCACCTTCTGTGTCTTCTTTCTTGTACATATGCAGCGGTTCGTTGACAACGTAAACAGCATTTCTGTTTGGAAGGACTGGCACGTGTTCTGAGGCGGTAGGAGAAGTAGACCTCGACGATTCGTTCTTCACAGGCTCAGGAGACAACCGTTCTTCTATACTATCGTCGGGCTCTCCGTCGGCGGCGCTGTCAGGTTCGGGACCACGATGAGCCCGTCTCTGTGCTGCCCGAGCGTTTTTGAACCAGTAGATGATGTTGGTGAGGTCTAGAGGTTTGCGTCCACGGCGGGACTCGAGTGAGTTCAATTCATTGAGGTAGAAAATCATCTGGTCACGAGTTGGGTGCTGATTCTGTTCAAACCATCTTTGCAATCTGGGGATCTCTAGATCTGGGTCGAACGACGTTCTGATACGCGTGCGTGAGAAGTGTGTTGTGTTGAGCTCCCCACGAAGCGCCGGGTATCCCGCAGAGGCCGGAGAGAAATGTGGACCAAACATCATTGAGGCGTCAAACCGGTTTTCTTTTCCAGATTCTGGAGAAGATGCGGTTGAGGAGACAGGAGAACCTTTGGCCTGTCTTGTCTGCTCCCGATACCAGCGCTCAAACGATCGCCGCATATCGTCGGGCATAGTCGCCGGGTACTCCCCTTTACCGATGGCTGCCAAGAAATTCTGCACAATCAAAGAAGAATAATGAAACTGTTACCAAGCCGTATGATTTCGTGAAAGTGTATTCATCTTTAGCAATTAGAAATCGGACTCTTCGCTTGCATTGAATACATATTTATACGTGATCACGCGAATATTCTTCCACTTTTGAAACGTAGTATGAAATATTTACCTTATCGATGGGACACCCAGTTGACATAAGCATGCTCTGCGAGTGTTGTAGCAAGAACTGCAGCAGTTTCTCTTTGACTCCGTCGACAGAATGCGATTTAGCCCGACTGAAAGAAGTCAAAACAATGCCACCAACCGTACATACAAGAGATACATCCTAAAGTCCTAAAGTTAAAAACTATCTGCTTCTATGGCAATACAATCAGCACTTTAAGGTGTTAGGCAAAAGTGAGAAAAAAAGCCATGCACAACACATAAAAAAAGTGATGATAAAAAAACTCTCCAGTATTTCAATGTTCTCCTTTTGTATGCGAGGTTTTAGAAGTGCTAAATTTTAATATGTGTTACATATATGTATTTGACGTGTAATGTGATGAAAACGAAAGCTATGAGGCGTCTTTTGATTCTTTTTTAGGTTTTAAAGTATAGTGTTCTCCTTGCTGGCTTTTCGCACAGCTAGTTTATCGACGGCATTTTTTTTTGTTCACCGAAAGAATGCGGAAGAATCAGATTGTTTACCCCGTTAAATCCCATATAATTTAACCTGAGCAAAAACTCCGGCTTCAAAAGCGAACCCCCTCCCCATGCCTCCCTCATTCTAATCCGGAATCTATGACAATCTCTCGTACCACACACAAGAAGCCGACAAAAGGCTCGACATCAATAGTTGAAAGGAACGAGCTACACGACCTAATTCCGAGTGTTCTCCATTTTCTAATGTTCGGATAATACCAGCCTTTGCAAAAAACTTAAAACCCGTTTGCAGCTTTTGGATTTGTAGCTCAACTGGAAGTAATAGGATACAAAGGTAAAGGATCCAGGATGCATCACATAGGATGAAGGCGCAATAGCAACTTGAAGGAGATCACAAATACCTCATAGGTATCCTATCTGTCCCACACCCTTAATTTCAACAGCTACATGAAAGGGAAAAGCAAGCTGTTGCTAAAAATGTACCACTTTCGCCTCTGTACATTACTAATTATTTTTAAATACTTACCAATGTATAAAGATAATGACTACATGACAGAACAGGTTTGTGGAACAAAACTGTTACTCTTCAGAACGGTAAGAATAATACTCGTTACTGACGTATTTATTCTGCGCACAAATAACTAACGTTGCTAACTGAGACAGTCCCCTGGATCCGCCACGGATGACAGAAGTCTGACTGATCCGCCATTCCGAGGGCCTCAACCGAATGATTTATCACGTCTAAATCACATGTGAAAGCCGTCTAATTACGCCCGTAATCCTTCCAATTTCGGGGGTCCTCCAACTCAATAATCTCCCCTTCCAGTCTTTTCTTCTTCAGAGCCGACAAATCCAATAATCCCTTTCACGTTACCATGGATACGGATTAATCTGGGTTAATCTAATCACCGAATAAAAAGACGCCTCACTTCCCAGCCTGTCTCTATGGTAACGAAATAAAGCTACAAAAGCCCTTCTTTCACCAGGGCCAAGTGGTAGGTACTTTTCTCTGTCTTTCTCTTCCTGTGCGGGGATCCAGACAGCCGTGTCTCTCTGTATCTCTCGGTGATGCGACAACGACTTTGGATTATCGGAAGCCATTCGCGAGAATTAAAATTTATAATGCACAGACACATTTCAAAGGCCAAGTTTAATGTAAAAGACAAGATTGCTTACGCAATATATGCTTTATTTCTAAGATGGCATATAATTTAAATTTCTGTTGATCCGAAGATGAATAAGATTTTAATACCTGCAAATACAGTGCGTTGGTGATAATAAAGAGAATCTGAATACGGGTTTTTGAATTCCTTACATTTAAACCCACTCAAATGACGACATCATCCACAATGCATATCCGTGCTTCTTACGTTTCTCACATACTCTTACAAGATGTTTTAAAGCTGCGTTTTTTAATCTAAACGATACGCAATAGAAATACCTGTAGAGTCGTCTTTACAAAAGGAATTTTCAGTGCTAGGTTCCCCCAAGATGAAACAATAGGATATAATTGTCTACGTTGGTTCACCAATTTTCCTTTCTGTGTTCCCTACCCCCGAAGAGAAAGTAAGAAGCGACGTGTGAATTATGCATTTCCCTCGGGATGGAATGCCTCTCGCTTCCATGTAGTCTCCAGTCCTAGCTCTCCAGGGGCTTTTCCCCTTCGCCTGGAGCCCGCGAGGATCAACCTCCTAATCCGGCGGCTTTATGTCCTATCTAGTTTAGTGTTCTATGGTGGGCCTCAGACATGGGCCATAATACAATTGGACAAGTCCCTTTTTGAAATCGCGGAATAATCGTTGGAAATCTAATATGCCGGTTGAGCCTAAAGATGCCGACTTAATCCTTCTAACGGGATTGGATGTATGGGGGGAATTGAGGCCCGCAAAAAGAGGGGAACACAATTCTTCCACTTTCACGTCGTCACTTTTTACCCACTAAATATAAGAAAAATGACGACAGATTCCCTTTCAGTAGGTCCCTCCAAAACAAAACCAGCATCCATCGTACTATCCGGCATTGAATTTTTAGTTTTGTACAAATCCGTGAATTACATTAAAAGTATGTCGTAGACCTGACTTGACGTAGTCAAAGCAAATATACAGGGTAATCTAGCAACGAATTTCTTACATTTCCTGGCATCAGTCTCCCCTGGTTTCGCATATGGGATTCTGGGCAAAGTCGATCTCCATGGCGACTTATTTTTTGCTGATTTACTTTCACATATTGTGTTAATCCTATAAAACCTCCGCAGGGGCTTAGCAGCAGACAAGAAGCCTTAGTCTCAATAATGGACCCCTTTTTTCTCTCTCTGTCTCTGCCCCTGTTATCTCTCAAATGACAATCTTTGTGAAATCTTCTAAAGGATTAAGCGTAGCTTCTTTCTCCTCTTTAAACTATAATCCAATCTCCTATTAAGAAGGCTTTTTCTCCCAACAAAGAAGAAAATCTCATATTCCTGAGAGTTTCGGGTAGGATTAGCCCCTTTCCTTTAAAGTTACATGGGCCTTTAATCTCGTAATTACCGAACTAAATTGGGCTATAGGTAGAAAGACTTACGGTTTGCAAGTTTTCTAGCAGCCGCCCTCGGGGAGCTAATGTTATTTAAAGTTGTATGCCTCAAAGACTGGTGTATTATTAATATTTTAAAGTTGAGATAATGAACTGTTTGAATTAATAGGAAGTTGCTGCATGCATCTTCTTTAATGTAGTATTTTGAAGGTGTGTATTTTCACGACGTGTATTTTCTTGACTGGTACTAGTGAATAGGGCAATGGTGAACAGTGCTGCCAGAATTTTGTTTAACTATTTTCTCGCATTTTTCTTTAGGAAACTATCTAATACTATGAAATACATTCGCATGTTAAAGCATAAACGGTATTCTGTGGCGATAACCCGACTGTATTCATCGGTGAACTTGTGCAATGGCTTGTGAATATTAGGAACATGTTTCTTTTAAAACAGCATACCAAGATCGCAATGATTCACATGTCTCATGTACAGAATTTTCTTGAAATGAATGGTGTATGAATTTCAAAATTAGTATTTCCTTCCGACTTGCGCGGAATAAGTTGGTCTGTCCAGCAGGAGATTTTAGTTTGAATATTTCACAACAAATCTGTGGATAATCTTTTTGATGGTGGTATGCTATGCTATTTCCGAGAACCAAACAAGTGCCGTGTCATACCTTCCTAACTTTATGCGCAATGTGGCCACGGACGTGAGATCGCCGAGGATCTCATCGACTGTCGCATCGGGATTCTCCGTGATGGTGTCGAATGTGAGCGGCTTCCAGTTCTTAATCTGTATTGCACCTAAGTTGTAAAACAAGACGATCAATGACATAACATGGAAACATTTTCAGAAAAATATCAAATAGGCTCTTTTGGGCGATATTCTAAAATAGGTTTTTTCAAATCTTGAAATTGCTAAACTGATTTCCGTCATATGCTCTGATCTTTCTAACGTGTTCGTAACAAAGGATATGATGTGACTTTGAAAATATCATTTCATAATTAAGGTGAACCTACCTTTAGCACCAATGGCTTCAGCAGCTGTATACCCAAGTTTTACAAGTGCTACTCGCACAATCTCACTGAACAGAGTGTTACTGGGAAGTATGGCGTATGTGTCCAGTTCCACGTTGGTTTCACAGGGAGCGTTACTTTTGGCACTAGGTGGCGTGACGGGGCGGTTAGGAGGAGAGGCGTGCTCTATTACACAGTGGATCGGTTTAGATTTACCTGCAATGAAAACAAAAACATTTTATTTCAAAAGTTCACTCAAATCAGATGTAATCATCAATTAAAAATATTATGTTGGGTATATGTTGAAAGTTGCACACGTTTTTGCAGGCTACTTAGATACAAAATTATTCTTCCAAAAAATAGCATGATGATAAAACACAGATCTTTTTGTATCTCCGCATTTCTGTGGGCCCGTTACATATTCTTACATGTCTATTTTTTAAAGGAAATGGTTAGAACCCATTCACCTATCTTCAGGACGACTTGGTTACTGTGTGATTGTTTTAAAGCGGAAAGATGATTTCAGTTTGTTGTGGGTTCAACATATCAATCTCACCGACGTTTTTCATGACCAGATAAAGAAAATATAATCCCATGAAAAGGAGAACTCCCAACCACGTCTTTTACACTTAATTACAGGTGGACTGTGGGAACGTAAATCTCGACGCAATGGGGTTCTTAAAGCCTATAATCATATTAAGACATAGATAAGCTTTAAGAGCACTCAAGGGCCCCGTGCCCCCTGGCCCTGCTTTATCTATAGACACCCCATCTGCCCATTGTACCGAATCCTGATCTCTTTGGAAATACCTCTAGTTGCCCCATTCTGCTTTAGCTTAATTAACCGTGGTAGATAACAGTAAAAATTCCTTATTGAAATAGTTTAATGAAACTTGCTATTCCCACCATTTGTATTGGATTTTTGCACCGAATGTTTCATAAGGTAATCCTCATTTCTGACATTACCCCTCTTTTCTTGTCTCTTTTTGTTGTGTATTTTCTGAGATTTCATAAAAGATGGAATGTTGTATTTGTGAGAGTGTTTTCTATGGGATCACAGCGTGATTTAAGAAATTAAATTTTAAAATGAATTCTAATTTAAAAAGTTTTCCTAGCAAACATTTTCAGAAAAGTACAAGGAAAAGTCAAGCCATACACCAGTCCAATTAGTCATCGTGCAGCAAAGCATCTTGAAGAAAATTATTTTGCATGTTGGTAATTAATTTGCAAGACGCCGTCTAGGAATACTTTTCAATCCAAGATGGCTTACTTATTTGAATGGATTAAAGTTCCCAAGTATTTATTGAGAGCTATTCAACTGCGAAAACTTTCTACTCCAAAAGAAGACTCCAATTAGTATTCTATTTTAAATTAACAACTGTGACGCTCCGTAAAAAATAACGAAGCAACCAAACTCATTGTTACTTCGAGATGTTTCAGTCTCTTGGGGGGGTAGTCAAGTGGCTACTTCCTAAATGTATGTGATGCAATTTCATTACCATTGCAAATTAAAGGTCCAATGGATTCCAATGGGACTAAATGCTAACCCATCACACCCCTTTAATGCTCAATGTGATTTAGAATTGATTATCAAGAAGGACTCCTTAACCCATCTCAATAGTTGTTGGGTTAAATAATTTATTTTGAAAAGAATCTTTAAAGCTTTAGAATTCGATTAACCCCAGTGGGTCCACATTTAGACAATTTGAATGCAAGATATTTATCTTTATGACTTGGGATTTAAAGATTTATTACAGGCTAGTGCATGATTTTGGATATGTACAATTTAGGATAAACTTTTAACCCCATATATTGGGTACTTTATTGAAATGAGTTGCTTACATAATTTACAACAATATGGTTGATACAAGTTTTCAGTAAATTAGGACGACAGAGACTCCGCTTTTGGATTTTAAAAGTTTCATCTCTTGAAGCTTGTTGATTTCACGCGCACTTGCGTCTAAAATAAATTGCTTTCAAGTTCGAAAAATTGTCTCGATGTGGATCAAATTGGCATACTTAGTGTCAAAGAATCTGACAACTGCGTGTCGCTAAAAAAACGAAAGATGTTGTTTTCAAGGCGTGAATCTGATGACCGTACAAATGAAGTTCAACTGTGACTTGTGCAACAGATTGTTGTGTCCGTATTAATGAGCAAGTATTACGCGTCAGATTAGGTGCACATCAACAGACCCATTAAGTCCACCTTGTGACATTTCATTTGAGATAAATTTAGCCAATTTGAGACAGCGTGACAGTTCAGAACAGCTAATAATTATAATGCGCACAAAATGAGGCGCATCTTCGAATAGTGGCCGGAAATTTCATTTTGGATTTTGGTCATCACAGACGGGGGGTCCGTCAAAGAGCACACAAATATCTACCTACCTGACGAAAGATATTTTAAAGGACAAAAGGGTAACAATATGAACCCCAGGAAATACTGATAACCCCTTTAGCCTGTGGATAATACCTTGTGAAGCATCATGTTTCGCAAAACAATGCCACTCTGTACACAAGAGAAACTTACTTTTTACAATAAATGTCCACCTCAAATCTCATTTAAGGCATCTTTTATCCCTTCCTCATAGATAACCAGGAATGGTGACTATCTTCAAATTTTTTTTGGGATAACCGCGGGGTTAAATCAAGTTTAACTCGCTGCCTTGCATAGTGTATTAACCTCCTAAATCTTTATCCCTTTTCCTGTTCTCATGACTTTAAATGTTAACCACTTCACGAAACAGCCAGTTCTAAAATTTCGCCGAATCAGAAGGAACTGAGAGAGTCTGCACTGTTGGTTTTATTTCAAAAAGTGCATTCTTTGAAATAGGTTTCTGTTAAACTTTTGGTCTTACCGATACATCATTTCTGTGTGATCAACATCTAAGTATTTAAATCGGATATCTTCCGAACGTACAGCCATCACCTGGTATACTTGTGTTCTGTCTATTAAAAGTCAGAAATAAATTGATGGCGGCGCAAACTTACATCACATACATCAACACAAATGTAAAGATCTCTAGTTGGGGAATCTCCTACGAGATTTCCATCAAACAGAGGTGAAGCTGGTTTAGGTCAAGTCCATTTCATTGCAAGTAAATTCCACACAGTAAGAGAAATAAATGGACATGGTAGGGTGAGCGGTAATAGGTGGATTAGGGAAAGTTGCAAAGAAATTGAGTGGAACTGGTAATCACGTCGGTAGCCAGTCTAGACAAGTAGTTAAATTAGAACGCAGAAGGTCCAAGCCAAATCAAACTAAGATGCGAGGTTGATGTGACTTTGTGAGGAAGACTTCGGGAGAGAGCACGGGCCAAAAAGTACGGAGTTTCTCAGTCTTTCCCGCCTCTGATATTTCTAAATGTCGCCAACTTCAACCCGAATTTCCTTTTTCTTATCCTGGAATGGTCGCCAAGAGCCATAGTACAGAATGTCACTGGGTTAGGAATCACTATTCATAAGCAACGAGGACATTCCGCAAAATTAAAAAAAAACCGACTCTTTTTATTGACGAATGCCTGGAAACGTGAAAAATACCGTTCCAACCATCTTTAACTTTCATGTGGATCCAGTGCTTATCGTTCACATTTGCTTCCATGCCCCTCCCCTCAGGAGAAAAACAGATCTTCATCTAAGATGGCTTTTGCATGACCAGTGCTCGATCCGACAGGGGCTTATCACCACTAAGGAAAAAAGGATTACGTTTCCATGGAATCCTATTAAGCTTTCATCTTCCAATATCGGAGGATTACAGTTTTTTGATCAAAATAAATTTGCTTCGAGCAGAAAATCAATGGCGGCTCCCGCGGAAAGAGAAGATAATACCAGTGGAGTTTTGGGGGGCAACTTGAAGGACGGGGAGAGGACTTTTTATCCCCCTACCTTCCCAACACTACCTCTATACTTCTGCTGCCTCCCACCCTCTCGGGGGGATTGAGAAGAATATTGCAAATTTCGCGACTCAGATAATCAGTACGGTTAAAGAGATTACCGTCGGTCAATCTACTGGACCCGCTATTGGTCCTGTCTGTGATAAGAGCGCCCGCCGAGGTAAGAGAGAAACAAATACGTATTTAATGGAAGTAAAGGTCTGACTAAGCTCTGGGGAGAATTAAGGTCAAGTTGCGTAGTTGGAGAAAGTGAAGTCACCTTCCAAAGTTCGAAACAGATGCTAAACTTTCTGGTTTTGACTTTGGAACAGCTATTCCTTACTAAAAAACATCCCACTAATTGTTCACATCTAACTTCTTACACAGCTTGTGATGTCCGTACACTTCTCTGACCAAACACTCGCACTATGAAATATTCTTGTTCTCAATCCAAGCCACTGAGCTCATCTGGAACCAAGTGTCCGCACATCTGGGCAAGCGTTACTGATTCAGGAAAGACCACGCACCCAACCAACGTTTAGTGTGAAATATAAAGAAGTACTATCTTTTGCATGGAAGTATACATTTATTTCACTGTTTGCATCTTCACTCTATTGTAGACAGGACTCAGAAAGGAAATAGAAAAGACTCAAGTTGCAGATCCTTTCGGCTCCCAAGACTAATCTTCTTTTTCAAATCTGTCTTTTTGGATGGGAGATTAGGAGCTGTGTGTGCATTTGGCGCGTGATTAGAGTGTAATTGGTTTGCCAGTTGGGTTTTCGGGGAAGGGAGGAGGTTTGGACGGAGGAACTGATTGGGCTGTGAGACGAGTGTCACTCCAGCGCGGGGGCTCGCTGATCTACCAATACTCACTGATGGTCATTTTACTTACTGGCGGGAAATAGCAACTTAACCTCTCTGATGAAGCAAAACCGAGGCCTTAATGCCTCCGAAAAATTACATATAGTAGTGTGAAAGTTTCCTGAGCCCTTTTCAACTTAAATACATCGAGGATCCCCCAAGAAAGATTGCATCTTCACAGTGTTTTAGATTTAAAAATAAGCGCATGGTTGCAAGCAGCAATCCAAAGTTTGGACCCCAACTAATTCGGCCCCTTAAGTCTTTAGATTCTCCTTTAAAAATTCAATTTCAAATCTTGCCTTGGAGACAAATCCCTTATTTGCACTAGGAGCTTAACCTCCAATAACCGATGCCTCAGATCCTACATGAAAAGGGCAACACACAGTTTACTTTTCCCCAAACCATTTCTCATTCCAGAAAAGTTTTTTTTCTTGCTCGACTTATCCACAAGTGATTGGTCTTTTAAGCAAACCTGTCTGAGCAAGGCTTCTTGAATAAATCCCTTGTTTCCGAGGGGCTTGCTCCCCTCATGAAGCCTCTGATACGCCAGGATTAAGGTCTGACCACTAAGACTTTTTCCCTTTTCAAATTGAAGGCATTTGGCGGTGGACTGGCTGAAATTGCCTTTTTCTTTTCTTTTGATTCACTGAGTTAACAAGATAAGACCAATCTGATTGCTACTAGAATTTGAAAAACTTTGCGGCGGATCTCCGGAGCTGTCCGTTTAAATAAGCACAGCTCGAGTGGTAATAATTTATCACTTTCTTTCAAACCAACAAATGAAACGCCCACCATTTTCACTTCTTTCTGACACAAAAATAATTTTACAACAATTAAGGTTGGTATTTAACGTGGATTTGGTTAAACTTACCCAATGTTTCTTTTCTTTGGAGTTTCTAAATATAATATTTTAAAGACAATTAAGTATAATGGGTTTTCTCGACATGTTGTAGTTGAAAGAAATTAAATTAAGACCGAAAGCGTTCTCAATACGGTATCCTCCCCATTCAAAAGGACCATGATAAGGACGACTTCCACTATTAGGATCATCACTTGTTGATTATGGATTATTGATCAAAATATTGATTTCTCTTATCATTCCACATTTATCAAATGACCAATTAGTCAATAAAATCATCTTGTTGGACTGAATACTAATGCAATAAGTAATCCCTTTTTTATATAGACAAGGTTGAACCTGGGAATTTGCGGTAAATTTGTTATACATATGACTTTCGCCTTGACTAATAAACAACAGATTATTGATTTTAATATTGATTCTTCGGTATTTATCAAAGACACTTTGCCTTTGGAATGCGTAAAAGATGTTAGGACCTGTCACTGGGCAATCAATATAATTAACAAATAGATTAGGTACCATTCTTTTGTTGGAATTCTGTGTGTGTGTGTGTGTGTGCGTGTGTGTGTAAAATGAATGTAGACAGATTAACAGAGAACAGAAAAATCATTCATGAAACACTGGTGTCAAAAAATACCGTAATTAGAAAATAAATTAAGTGGTAAAGCAATACAGAGAAGAATGCAAATTGATAAATAGGTATTAGTATTTTCAGTTGCTAAACGACAAACAAAAGCCACAGTGTCTCACCCTCTTTTTCTTCCTGTGCGGGGCTGATTCTACCGTTACCATTGCTGTGATTTTGAACACTCATTTCACTCTTCATTTGTTTCTTCGTCAGCGCCAGTGGGAGTCGCATCCCCTGCATCATTGCGGCCGCAACAGCTGCTGCGGGATCAGTAGCCATGGTGGTGGGTGTTGTGATACAGGTTCCTCCGTTGGTGTTGGTGTCCGCGGCGGTCATCCTGAGGGGAAGGGGCAGGAAGCCCGTCGGAGGAAGAGGACCGCCGTTAGGGGACGCGCCTAAGGCCGAGTGGTGGACCATGCTCTCCGATACAGATTCACCTCCTGCTGCAGTTGAAGGGGGTAGGTAGAATGCCGCAGGTGGGACTGGGAAGTGCTGCCACCTACTGTATAGCTTCTCCGTCAGTCTCTGCCTGCACTCAGCGCTCAGCTGCAGGGAATCGAGTACTGTCGCCAGCCTAAAGCGGTGCTAACTATACCAACTGTGTGGTATTCAAAAAACAGTCTGATTCGGGTCCAAACGCCCTTTGTTTCACTTGGGTTGAGGTAATACTTCTGATCCAGTTGTCTGTTTGGTCATCTGTAAAATAATTGATTCTTTTTTACACTCTTGAACATTGGCAATGCAGGTCGTTTTTGCTCACTGAAACTGTATGTATTAACATCTCTAGGCTGTTGAAACACAAATGACAGGAATATTCTACAACTTCAGGAAATTTGAACTGTCATTTTCTTTTTGGTGAAATTGCTGATGAATGCGACAACGCAATTCAGCTTCATTCGGTGATGAGTGGAGAAACCACGTCGACACTGAACACTTTCTGAACTCTTGTGAGAACTGAGTGACACGTACCATACTACAACAATAACTATAACTTCCCAAGTGACATTTCCTCATTAAAAAGGTTGCAATCACGAGAATCTCCCGTTGAGATCGTCCAAACTATTGTTTTAATTTAGATGTCATTTATGTGAAGACAACGAGGAAGTTGCCAGATCCACCACCCTTTATTTCACCAAATGATTTCTAAAGAATTTGAACCACAAAATAAGAAAGCCACGTAGTAAAATTCTGATACAAGCTATGGAACTAATCCAACATTTTTGTATGAAATGACAAAGTTAAATGTCACTACTGACCGCTATTATTTTTTATAAACTGGCGCTTCACTGTCAGGCCAGTTAAGTTTTTTTCCCGGATTTGACTTTCTGAAGATTGCAGTGAATTTTGTTTAAAATTCCCACTTTCAATACAAAATAATTTAATACACAGATTAACTTGAAAGAAATGTCCTATCAACCTTAATCCAAGCTAAATGATTAGCCTCTAACTGCTGATGGAATTTAAATGTGATTAAAATTCCTCGCAATTATTAGTTAACTAAGTTAACGATCTGTTAGCAACTTTACCACTTTGAAGACATTAAGATTCACTTTGAAAACTACCAAATTAGAAGCTTAAGCCAATTTTACTTTGCAAACAAAAAGACCCATTAAAAGTTTTACAGTTTGATACAACGACACTGCTCTGAATTTTCGATAAAAGCACATCTCTTTTAAGTAAGATTATACCAAAATTGGCCTTTTGAAAAATACGTGTTTCTTAATCGACCTACCGGTTAAGCAAGCATCCTGAAAGTGCTGTGAAAATGTCCACATGTCTCACTTTAACACTGGGCCTAGTCGCGATATCTTTCTTTATCCTTTAGTATTATAGATTTTTTTGTGAAAAAGCAACGCCCCCCGAGCAAAGTTGACTTTATTTGTATGTACAAGATCATCTTCAAAAAGCGAGATAAAAGGGAGGCGTTACCTGAGCAAATGTTAATCGGGCATTTTCAATGATAAACTTTCTCTCCAATAATCTATAAAGACACAATGTGATAAGTCACAAGACCTGGTCAAAAATATATTCCTTTGTTCTTCCTCGTTTGCTTTTTAATTTTGACTTGAAACAAGCAGATAATTTTTGCCTTCCAGCAAAGACTCGCAAAAAAGCGGGAAGAAAAAAGTCGCATATCAGAATTAAAATTGGCCGAAAAGTCCCAAAATATTGATTAATTCATCACAATTGGAAATTAAGCAACAATTTGTTCTTTAATACAGTGTGTGGACTACAAACCGTGAGCTAAGATGCCAGAGGAATTATTTCTGTTGTGCTCAGGGGTAACAATTTAAATATTACAAAATTGTCGTGGGGTCATAAAGACAAGTGAACACGGTGGTGGTAGGCGTGAATGCTGGTTTATTGCAGGGGATCAAGTTG
>JBCAUG010288421.1:0-33103 GCA_038406175.1 Haplosyllis leylae | reverse complement strand
TTTGATACATCATGACCCAAAAGTGTCAAACTGCAAAGTACAGAGTGCGCATGTGTCGATGAAGCTGGGCAACAGACGATAAAGTGACATACTTTCATATGTGCTGAAGTGTTGTCAGGCCCCCTATACGAAATTTTGCGAATAAGCGTGACCACTATAGTAGTCCATGGCGGTGTAAGAGTTAAACACCACGCTCAGGGGTTATCTAGGCCTTTGAACATGAAATTTCTATGTCACTATTTTTCTAGCTCTTTTGTGCCATTCTCTTTTAATTCTTCATGTGTTATCTCATACACCAAAAGAAATTTGACTCATCAAACGCTCTGTAAGGTAAATAAACTCGAACAGTCAAATCAAGCCAACTTTAAAATATGACCTAATAAAAACTAATAGTTCCCAAGTGTTTTCAGAAACACTTTTTCACGATATCTAATAAATAAACAAATTTGAAACAAACAATACAACTACTTCATGCACCTCCTGGGGAGAAAACGCAAACTATTACACAATGTACCATGGGGAATATTGCCTGGCAAGCGGCACACAGGAGCGAGCCTTGGAAGTTCATTATAATTAACTAGATTGCAAGGCTAACTCACTTGTTCTCAAAGTTAATCAGCATGATAATTGAAACTGCTGTTAAAACATATCAAAGACACAAACAAATTTTACGTAATAAAATGTACTTGAAATACTTATAACTGAAAAGCAATGATAAATTCTGGCTGACCTGTTAAAACAATGTTTCCGAATTCCAGGGCTATTTTATTGAAGCTGCATTTTAAAATATTTTGATAACCCTATTTTTAAAAAAAAATGCTAGGCTTATAACAAAAATCTGGTTTGAGTGTCCATGATGTTAAACAATAAGTTGTTCCTGTTATGAAGTCATTCCTGTGTTCGTGGATTTCGAAAAATGGACATGTGTCAGTAAGTCTAAATACCAGGTGTGGGTAACTTCATTTGGCATCAACTATATGAGAACATAAGTTTTTTGTTGTCTGCTCTTGAGTATAAAAAGGAAGTCCATTCTATCAAAGCCCAAAAAGACTTGACCTGTACTCATGAATAATGGATTTTCATTTCTACTAAGCCATCAGAACTGTGAACTGGATTTTTCGCTTTTTTTTCTGATATTTCGTGATCAACAGTGCCATTCCTGAACCAAAAATATGATTTAGTGACTCACTGGTACATCTGCCTTAAAATACAGCAAATATTTTTGGTTACTGTTAACTCTGGAAAGTTTTGCAAAATTAACTGGATCGATGGTTTTTTACGACAGCCTCAAACTATGCTTTTGTGGTATGGGAACAAATTTTTCTTGCCACACCATGGAAAAACAGAATCAACTGTCGAACTATTTGCTTCTTGAGTTTTAACATTTATGAAGATTGCAGAAAGTGTGAATTGTCTGCAAGGAAAACAACCAGACACATCAAGTAGACAAAATTTGAAACCAAAAACCTTTGTTCATACAAGTTGATGCTTGCTACTTTTTCAAGCTTGATTAATATTCTGGTAAAAGTGTACTGGTATCAGTCTGAATACACAAGGCTGCAGAAAATAATAAATTGGTTTTCTATCATTAATTTCTTAAAACATACATTGACTGTTATATAATTGTTTACAACAGTAAGTTAGAATGGGTCAGTCAATGGATACCTCAGAAACTTCTGATCACGACTAACTTCAGAAGTCGAAATAAAAGTACATAATGTAGAAAAAATTTCTCACTGTATTGATATTATCCAAATGAAATTTGGTAAACAGGACGTACAGATATATTTTGTCTTTGAGGATTTTGCATTACATACCTCTGACGAGAACAAGACAAAGCTGGTCTACAATTTATTTTATCAGTGATATTGATGTTTTATTTTGGTGGAGATATGTCTGAGATAAAAATCATCACCATTCGGAGAATATGTGTTTAAATATCTGTGTGTAAATAACACTGGATTCTCTTTTTCACCCCACCCTGTCTTCTTAGCCTTACAAATATTGTCATTCCTAAAAGCCAATGAAAACTAAGAAAAATCCCTTTTATTAACTGTGGGACTCAGTATTTGATAATTAGATGTTTAATTTTCAATTGCTGTGAAGTAATTTTTGTGCTTAGCATTGTTACATTTTTGAAAACTTATCTTGGATGTGCATTGGTAGAAAGATATTAGAAAACTGTTGGCCAAACTAAATATGACAGGGTAAAAAGGATTTTAAAAGCAACCCCACCCCCTTCCTTTTGAGCACAAACTCTATTGGTCCAAAGTTAAAACATTGATCACACAAAAGTACGGGCAACCACACACTTCTGAGTTAATCCAGATATTATCCTCCAGTTGACTTTAAAATGACATCATTGTTTAATTCACTGAATATACTTACTTAAGTAACCCAAATCCTTTCAGAACCTCTTCCATGAAACAAAAACAATGATCCATTTTTTTGGGACTGCCGTAGTGGTGTGACACTGGTGAAAGAAGGTTACAAAACACTCATAAATCAGGGGACCAAAGTCAAAAATCTACAAAAACACTTCAGCTACACCATAGCTCTGTATGCAGATTTCATTGATAAAGTAGAACAGCCCATTCAACAAGACAACAACCTTTCAATAGATGAGCGAGTCAGTAAATTTCTGATGATGACAGAAAGACAAAAAGACGAGACCGTTTTTTATTTAATCTGAAAGTGTGTGCCAGATTACATACAATAAGTTATATCAGCCACAGACAGAGTTTCATGATTTTCATCGATCAAATCTTCAGTTCAGTGAATTGAAAAGTCACAAATCAATGAGGTTTTGCCACTTCGACAGGTCCCTGCGAAGGCTTGTCAAGTCATCGTATAAATTGAAAACGAGACACACCAAATCTGGAGTTCAAGATGCTCTCGTGGTTTTTCCAACTTTTGTGTCTGAGTCAAAAATAGCCTAAATCCAAATTTCAACAAGGGGCGGGGTCCATCTTCTGTTTCTGAGTCAAAAGAAGCCCAATCCCAATTTCGATAGGTGGGGTTGAGGGTTGGGTGGCAGATGGGGAAAGGCTCAACATCGTTCGATACAATTTTTACATAACTACCCGTCGCTTGACGAGTTTGCGCATAAAAAAACAAACATTTCGTGTAATATTAGGCGTAAGTAAACACATTAGCAATTAATTAGAATGCGCGAGCTGTTTAAAACCAAAGGAAAGAAAATCTCTGTGGCACGATTCGTAATTTTTTTCCACGAGAAGAAAATCCCCCGGTCCAGGGCTTTTGTTGTGTAAGTTTAATTTCGTGACTGGATCACAGTTTTTCAAGCGAAATGATCACGAGTGACCATATTTAAGTAGAAGTTGACTGAAGAACAATTAAATTTAACACAAAATATCCTGCCAACCTCCGTATCTTCATTTTGCATGGACTTTTTGTTCTGGTTTTTGGTTATTTTTTGAAAAAAATGTTTTGAAACGACTGTTGCTTTTTTCTGGTCTGTTTCTTGTTTTATTTCCAGTCGGAATACTTTAGATCATCTGTAGTGCTGCACCTGCTTAAATTGACAATGTCAGCAGACCAGCCCTATCTAATTCCCATAGTTACACGAGTTGAATCCGGGTGAGCAACACAGTCCTATCACTTTCACTCACTGTATCATTTATGAAACGGAACACTGGTCTGATTTGCGTGATATCACCTCATCACGCAATTAAAGAAAGAACTCCTTCGCCGATAGGTCCGCAAACTGATTATGAAGAAGCTATAACCGTTTATGATTACAATTTCAAATGAATTACTATCAATCCAGAATTGTATCATGCACTTTCATCAAGGCAACTTTTTCGGTTATGATATGACTTACCACGCGCACAAAAGAAACTTTACACTGGTCGCACAAAAGTTTATGAAATTGATAACGCTGTCACTTTGCTACAATTTCAATGATTTCACGAAAGTTGCACAAAAGTTTAGAAATTTTGTTTTTTTTACCTGATGCTGTCCATCAGTTTATTTGTTTGTTGAGTTTCTTTTTTGTAATTTCGTAATTCATGTTGCTTTTTGTTCTTTCCCCTATTTTTCAGTCATTGAGCTCAAAGTCTCAGAACTCACAAGAGATCAACAATTAAAATGTAAAATTTAGCTTCAAAGTGGATACAAAAGCCATTATCCAAGCGAAATCACTATCGCTGTTGCTCGGTGTGAATAGACCCTAAAACCGTTCATCATTCGGTGCCTGGTGGTTAAATTTCACATAGAGTTGGAAAATTTCAAAGTCAAAAATTTCAAAAGTCATTATGTAACAAGAAAGTCCTGCGTGAACGCAAGAGGCATACCGTAAGCCGCGTAGCAAGTGTTCACTCTGTTGTCCTATTGGGGGGGGGGGGGTACTCCAACATGACCTGGCTGGGGTGTGGACAGACTGAAACATTACCTTCCCCATCCTACGGATGCGGGCGGTAAAGAGTGATGTTAATGATTGGTGACTCGGCAAAGAGTTGTAATTTGTCAAATTCCCGTTTTTAACCAGATTACTTTAGGTCTTTTTGCAAGGCTTTCTTCGATGTTACCCAGAGGTCTGTCCTTAGAATTTACTGGTCAACCAGTCAAAAATAAACTACATGTGACTAATTTACGTACTACCGCATATCTCGAGTGAATTTCCTTCACTCAGTAACTTTGCACGTTGACTGAGTTAATTAAATAAGTTTTTCAGCCTAGCTGGCAGCAGGCGCAAACGAATATTAAATTGGCATTTGTAACAAATATGTTCTTGGATGTACCAATTGATTTGTAAAGTCACAAAGGCGGCAATTACGAAAGAAAGAATTGCTTTCACTTAAATGAGATCAAGTCCTTGGTCGTCCAAGTTGACCGAATTCTTTTGATAATCACGAACAATTACATTTCCCTTCGCCTTCCCACTGACACCTCTGCAGTCAAGATTCTATCTTCTTTATATTAATTTTGTAATAGGTCAGCAGACAGGTAAGTTCAAATAACGATCTGCATATATTTGTCGACTGTAAAATGGATTTCTTGGAACTTAATCAACATTAACTTCAGCAATTGAAAGCATTTTTAATACAAGTTTTGAGCAATTAAAGATAATTGAGCAGTTTCACAGAACTTAATAAAAAAAAAGTTTTTCGAAGAAAGGCTAGTCTGCTATAACTTTGGTAGTTAAGTAAAAGAATTGCTCATGAATTACTAGCCAACATGTACCACTGTGGAGTACTATGATACCATTTCATACCAAAGTTAACTGATGATAAAAAAATTGCAATACATTAGTCTTTCTTTGGGCATGATACCCATTTTGGACATCTGCTCTGGGTTGGGTTTTGAAGGCATGATAGATCCCCCTGCTGGTGTTCTTTGGCAATGGATTCCTCTGCTGTAACATCTACTAATGTATTGACAACCAACATGACAGCCAATCCCTTTACCCACTTACTTTTTAAGCATTAGTGAAGAATTTTGGTGTTCTGAATTACATAAAATTACGGTACAGAAATGTAATTAGCTTAATATCAGGCTTAGATGGTGAAAAATAACTTCGACATTGTCATTCAGTTGACCAGTGGTGCCGACTAGACGTAAAGAATCCAGTGGAATATGTCCTGACTTTTTACACTCGATTAGGGAATAGTTCAACAAAAGGCATACAAAAAATCATCTATCACTTGCGATCAGTAACTAGGCCAGTATTGGTTTCGTCGGAAAATTTCAGTATTTTTTTTGTAGAGTAAATCATTATAGATTTTACTGATATACTGAATGATGTAGGACAAAATACCAACATGATTCAAAACCAAAACCAAATGAACAAAAAATACAGGACAGATTGAACATTAAAGGTCTCAAAACATGACACAATATGGAAGCTGGCGTTGTATACTGTGGCTCTTTCTTGAGACATATTCATGTGCTGAATTGCTGTGGTCGTCTTTTTGAGCTTCCACTGGTGTACTCCAGATGATAACACCATTTCACTTCTCAAAGTGGGAGCTTTATTTTCCTATTATTCCTTAAATAACGTTCATTACATGATGTTGTGACCTACTGTCTTAAATGTGTGGAAAAAGTCAAGACAACCTTCATGCATCGTTACACTTTCCTAAAATAAGCAACCTTCACCAAGATAAAATTCTTCACGAAGAAACATCATCGATGCGTTCGCGTCAATTTTATATTATTTATGTTGTTGTCAATTTACCCACAAAAGGAAGGAATACAGAAAGACATCATGAATCAGAGATAAACAAATAACGGAGCGCAAATACCGTTATAGTGCAAACCGACGATGATGGCAAACATTATCGTTTGAAAAGATTCCACGCATGTACACACTATTAAATGCGCTTCGACAATTTTAAGTAGGCAGCCTTTTGCCACAGAGTGGGAAAAAAGTATCGAAAAAGATGGGAGTCGTGAGGTCCTATCATTGTTACATTTCAACCGAACCAGTAAATTGGAATCTCAATCTCTAGCCTTTAAAAGCTTTGATCCAAAACCATAAAGCTCTGTTTACACGTAACGTGTGCGTCTGCGTTTGCGTCAATGTCAACGTCACTTTAACATTGCGCTAATGGAAAACGCAGGGAATGGGTTCAGGCCCATTCTCTTCGTGTGCGTTTGCGTCACCATTCACTCAACGTTAAAGTTGATATAGAAGTTGACGCACACGCAGACGCACACGTTATGTGTAAACAAGCCTTAACGTCTCAAGAAAATATACCCTGGCATCAGGTCTAAAAGCCTTTTTTTGCTAAATGTGGCATTTGTTTTTCGTCCAAGGCAAACTAGGGAGAAAAAAATGATCGCTCATTCGAAGTTAGTCAACAGACAGCTGAATTCCTTAGAATCAGTTTTTGCTTATTAATGCTCATTTTGGCAATTCTAACAAATTTGAGTGACAACGAGAAAATGTCAGTTTTTAAAAACAGCCTTGGGTTTCAAAGCCGGTTTGGATTTTCCATCCTTGTATGCTTTGATGTCTGCACACGTTGGATTCTTCAGACTCAACTCTGGTGCGACACCTGCGGAACTCTTAAATTATAAACCGTACTTTACTGGAATAAACATATATGTCAAGTGTCCAACTTGGCACTCACTTTCAGAAATTTCCTGGCCACAGTCAGTGTGCCGGGCTTTACAGTGGTCTCCCGAGGAGACTTGTAATGAAGAGTTGTGCGGATAAATAATACTCGACCCTTTTTCCCAAATACGGTCTTATCTGTCAAAAACATCGAGCTGAATGAACAGTTGAGCACGTTAAATAAATACTAGTCGGGGACAAAGTACTGATGATCACACAATTTTTAATGTCAACTACTTTTTGTGCCCATGTCTTCTTATCGTATACATCTAGTTTCATTCTGGCGGTGGTGTATTTCTGGCCATACTGATGCAATGCCTCACGAACGTTTATGAATGAAAAGGCCATCAAAGTTCCCATCACAATTTTGGTGCGTACATTGCCGCAAGGCGCGATATTCTGACCTGACGTATATTTGCTTTAGGTCAGGTTAGTTAGCTTTGGCATATTCAAGGTTGATTTTTCGTCAATGTAGACGATGTCTGGCCCATTGCAATGAACCTTGTATGGCCAACCGTCTCAATCTGGGTTTTCATTTCTCAACAATTCTTTCTTCGTTCCTTCTCTGGCAAAAAACTTTCTTGGTTTGCGACGTTGGAACCAAACTTCATTATTGCATATTGTATTGTCTTTCCTATCAGTATTTCCTATCATAAAAGTAGTACTTTTACACTCTCTGTCCCTACGTTGCAAAATATACGGTAACCTCATTTGATACAAGTACCTGCTTGATCTGTAAAATTTCTTTTTTTACCTGGGCAATATTTCAAAGGTTAACAGTTTCTTTTGTTGTTTTTAAAATTTAATCTTTGGTCGTGCAACGCATTACTTTCAACAAAAAAAAAATCATCATTTGTTTCAGCATCACGTTCTACCTTTTTCAAAACGCTCAGAAAAATAATCTATAACATTTTTTTCTGTGATTAAAACAAGGTAAGTTTAATCATAGTGCAGCTCTGTTCTTGACACCGTAAATATTCAATAGTGAATTTTAGTCATTGGCGACATTTGTTGGTATGCAAAGAACTGTGTCCTAATCTTAAAAGGTCTGTTCACACTGACCGATCGCGTTGGCGATAGAAAGAACTGCTTTCAACGGCAGAGAACATTGACAAGACATTCTTACTGATGAACTCTACTGAAAAACAAAATCAGCGTGAATGTGCGGTTAAGCATTTGTTGTTAAAATTAAGTGATAAACAAGGCAAGAGACCAGCTTGGGCATCTGTTCCAACAGTAGCTGTGCTGACACTGAATTGCTTTGAAGCGAAATGCATATTGAGATATAATGGAACTTTACGCGCAGGACTGCAGCTGCAAAATGACTGCAGAATGACTAACTCAAAATTTAATTTTTACACGTGTTATGAATGTCTAAAAAAAGTGATGTAATTACTTCTGTGGATTAATTACTCTCCAGACAACTCCTCCGAATCAGTGCCAAACCAATATGTGAACACATCTGACACCAGATGGCAGGTTTTGAAAGGTGTTCTTGGATCAACTGTGAGTGATTGGGTGCATTTGGAAATTCCTTCCGATCTCCGAACTCACATCTCGAGGTTCAAAAGTCTTAAAATACCTTCAAGAAAGCATTTGCTTAGAAGCAGTGCATTTTGGGTAATTGTTTAGGAAGAGCCAACCAGTTTTGCCCTGGTTTTTCAGTCTAATGAAAACTGAAATGTATCTACTAGTCTAAAAAGCAATATTTTGGCATTTCATATGAAGTTAGGAAAAAAGTGCGCTGAAGTAGTAAACTTCGGCATTTCCAAATACAGCCATCTACCTGTCATCAGGATTATTACCTAGGTTCTTTTGGTGCAAATTTCTCTTCGAAGACTTTCACTTTATACAATACAGAAGGTCTGAATCAATTTGTCGTTAACTCGGTTAGTGAGTATAAATTTCAACAGCACACAAAAGTAATGATAAATTATACACAGCAATAAATTATAATGTCAGAGTAAATACACTATTAAATAGTACTCTCTTTTTATGCTAAATTGTCCATGTACAAAAGTCGTCATTCCATTAGGCATCATAAATATAAATAGACGACATTGATCATGCAATGAATTCACATACAAGCAGAAAAAAATATCCCTTCCCTTGGGAATTTAGACAATTCGCAGCAACGCTCCAATTGATCATTCTAAATGAAGAAAATAGTTCATAATGCAGTAGCAAATGGTTGTTATGTCGCATGGCAAGGCCACAGACCTCCCCTTAATTGATCAATTATTAAATTCAAAACACAATGACGTATTTTTTGACCATACACTCTTTTCGAACGGTTTTCAACTTTTTAACATTACCTAATTAAAACCAAAAACGACACAAAAATAGCACCATAAAAGACCTACCTTCCTGTCCAAAAGCTTGTCTTGGACTCAAGTCATTTACACAGTCACCACAAAGGTCGCAGCTGCAGTCACTTGATATCGACCTGAAGAGGTCGTGTCCCAGTAAAAGATTCTGTCTGTTTTTCAGCTTGTATTTCAAGTATAAGACACTACCCTGTTGTTGGTAAGGATTATATTCGTGAGTTCTTGGGAAATGCATTGGTGGTCGAGTTGGTTTTAGAAAATAGCCACCAGAGGGCTCATATGGCGGCCATCTTGAATCCACGCAAGCCATCATGGTGACGGTAGAAAGTCTTATGACGTCAAGTTTCTATCTGATTAATCTTATCAAGTTCACAAACTGAACGTTTCTAATACGGTGTCGATAAAAGTGAGGAAAAAAACGCCAAGTCACACAGTACACAACTAATTCTTTCTCTGACGACTGGAGCCCCTTTGACACAGTACAAACTATATTATTCCATTTTAGTCATTCCTTCAGATCACAGTTACGCTATTGTCTTACGCGACTCCACAAATGAGAATATCATCAGGTGATCTCGGTGCATATATTTCCAATGCTTTCTCAACAATAAAAATGTATCCAAATACACGGAGTTTAATCTGACTCCGATTCCATTATACTACATCAAGCCATTCTGTTCTGCGTTGCTTTTTGTTTGTCTTTAATCCCATCATAAGTTATTCCATTTAATCAAATATCTGTTTTATACTCAACGTTTTAAAAAAAGGATCCTAATTCAGAGATCGTGCACTCAAAAGACGCACACAAACACAAAACGTGTTGTATGCATTGGAGTTCTAACGTGAACACAAAGTCATCACAGCATCATCATAGTCATTGTTGAGCCAGCTTTTTTCTATTGAAATTTTACAACTTTATGTGGCGTCCCTTTATTGATAAATGAGCTCTTTATTCCTTTGAAATTATGCATGACACATCCTATCGCTTATGGAGTAACCAGTAGATCTATCATTTAACATGGATAAATACGACGCCGTTTGAAAGTAAATTCTTTGTTTCCCTACTACACGTCAATGATATGGACACACATGGGAGATTATACGCGTACTTAAGTAGTCATACTCATAGACCTACTAATATACGAATAGACTACATTGCCCAAATTAAATATACTTATCCTAACAATTGTTTGACGTCACGAAGGCAGCTGCAGTTCCACGTACTTCGAAACTTTCTTTGTGACATCTGATCACCTTTTTGAATCTTTAAAGCATTATGATCATAATCTTAGATAGCCATGAACTTTTCAGTATGACCTTATCATAGAGAATATTCCTCATATATCTTCTGATGGTTTACGACCTAAGTTCAAAATATTCCTTGAATTTCTTTCTCCAGCAGACAACACAGACGGATTTTAAAAGCAATGCGAAATTGAAAATAAATATGACGCTACAGAATTTCATGTGTAAAACCTTGTCTCAGTAAATAAGATCAACACCACTCTATATATTCTCAAAAGAATACAGTATCTAACTTTGACGTGTGTCCTAACCAGATTCCGGACCGCCCTAAGCAAACCGAGACAATCATGTTTAAGCACTGAGCAACCATAAATCTGAGCATGCACTGTGGCCGAAATGGGCACCGGTCACACCCGAGTGGCCTACCCACTGAGTGCATCCTGCTAGGGCACATCACACTCTATAATACCTGTTATTTAAGTATTCGTTACCCATATTTGGGATGATTATGTATTGAACCACTGACATATAACACAACTAGAAGTACTACAATAAACACATCAAATGTATAGACATCTCAATGCACATCTTTAGAGTCACCAATGTACACTGCCAATATGATCATGTTCGTTAGATATTGGTATGTCGATTGAGTACGGTAATCACCCAGAATAACCCGTGCCGACAGACGTACCAACGTGGCATTAAAAACTGAGCTATCTCTTCGTCATTGAAGAAAGACCAAATTTGAATACTGCACACCCTTCCCAGGTTGCCGTAACATGGGGCGCATTTCGAAGACTGTAATCAGAATGAAAATAGTTCACAAAAGGCACAAGTCAAGAAGCAAAAAAAAGTTGGCTGGGTTTTACCGAAGATTTTTTCACAGATTATTCTTATCAATTTGATTTGGGATTAAAAATTCTGATATTTTAAAAGATTTTATCTGACTAAACTTTAAAATGGCGAGATTTAAAAACAGCAGAGCGATGAACTTGCTATGATTTCTTGGAAAATGGAAGACACACACGTCAAACAAGAAGGACGGTTGGCTTTTTGTACAGCTGTGGTAAAATTGGAGTGTTTGCTTGCCGGCGGAATAATTTTGTTAAAATCGTGCAAGTTATTGTCATTTTGTTTAGGGATAAAAACCGAGACACCCCAACTGGCCAACACTAGTAACACTAGTACCAGTAGCAGAGATTACAGTAATGATTTCTATACTTTTGGTTGTGAACTTTTCCATTTTTCTATTTACCAAACATCCACCCAATTTTATTAATCAGATTGCTCAATCCTTTCGAACATTTAAAGGCCACAAATAGGTTATTAATCTCCACAAAATATCTTTGAAATCCAAGCAATATTTTCATAATTTTTTAATAACAAAATTGGTGAAGAACACATGTTGCTCATGTGAACATTTTCCTGCTTATTCAATGTTTAATTTTGTGACATTTTTTCCCTGTTCTAGCTTGGCTATCCAATGTTTACATACATTTTTCATGACAATATGCTTTATTGCTCGGGCATAACTAGTGAAAATGTATAAAAGGAAAAAACGATTAATTTTGCTGGATCTTTTTATCTGAATCGTGAGAGTCTAGTTTTTTTGCGATAAGCATTTCTGTCAGATCTGGCAGAGCTAGAAGTGCAATTTCTACTCCTTGCTTTTGTAGATTTTACTCATCATTTAATGAAGTGTACATATTCTCGCAGGGGTCAGCCATCTTATCTAATAATTATCTGTGAGTTTTTAACTTGTGATAATTCTTAACAATCGTATTTTATTTCTGCCAGATCTGACAGATTTGCTTGTCGTGAAAACTCGGGAGTATTATCACTGAATGCACCGAGCACAAGCAGTCAAGCGGCCTAATCGATTCAATTTCAGACTGGTGTAATAAGCGACTATTACACGAGATGGGAAATCTATGATAAATTAATAATCAGGTCGAAGCTTTAAACTCGTAATTGTAATCAGCCTATATTGACTTCTTTATCTCTCTTCTCTTTCACTCACTTATTCTTGATCATTGTCCTGTTTGTTGTGTCCCTGTGTGTAAAAACTGGGTAGCAAAAAAGTGCCCAGATGACCTTTAGGAAAAAGCAATCCCTTTTCATGCCTATGGTCTTTCTGGGCTGTTTCAAAGGATCGTTGTTTGTTAAGTGAAGTCATCTTTTATCTGTTTATTTATTCAATCATCATTCTATTTGAAACCAAAATTATAAAATGGTGGCTTTGTACGTTTCTTACAAAAAACGTTGGCATCCTGTAAAAATAGCAACAGAAAGAGGAGGTTGAAGTCAGGAAACCGCCTAATTTTTAACATTAATAAATTCGTTTTAATTCCAGAAATTTCCTTCCTAAACTAAATCGTTTCTTTTGTACCCCAATGCTATGCATCAGTTCCTTCCTCGCATACACTATGTCAGTATTTCCTGCCCAGATATGCATCAGTATCTTTTCTGCTACACTTATATAATCCACTATTCATCATTAACTAGAGCTTCCTGCATAGTGTGCTTTAAACTTAATCGTCAATCGTAAAAAAGTTACTGTGTTCCTGTGTTACATCATAAAAACATACCCAAGACAAGAACATCAAAACTAATGTATACCCATACTCGTAACAGTGCTACATTACTTACCCTTCAGCCCTGGGCATTTTCTTCTTCCTGTTGCTACTTGTGTGCGTGTGTGTGTGTGTGTTTGTGCTAAATTGGACTTCTGTTTTGCCCTTTACTGAAAGTTTCGATTTAAAAGGAAGAAGCTACCGCTAACAGTGTAAGCTAACAAACTCAATATGGGATACCACTAAGCAGCAGGTACCACTAAGAAGCACAAAAATAATCGTGCAAATGAACACAAATTCGTAACAAAAATGCAACTACAGTTCATGAACAAACTGACACTTTCTCATTTATTTCCGTCGGGAAAAAAGGAAACTTTTCATTGAGGAAAAATGATGGAAGTCTGGGTAAAAAAAATTGAATCTCTCGCATATTGATTCGATGTCTTATTTTTTATCAACTTCCGTTTTGACCGAAGGTTTTACATAAAATTTCAGGTTATCATTTGTCTATTTTTAATATCAATATCTTAAGTACATTCAGACCAGTGGTCAAACGGTTTTTTTTTCTAAGTTCTAAAGGTGACCTCGTCTGAGTACTTGACTGAGATTTCTGATCCCCAAGAGCCATTGACTTTCTTCGTTTGCTGAGAAAACTGACCAGCCTGGATCTTTTTCAGTGCACAAAGTAACCTTGCGACGTCTACATTTGATTTAACAAGTAAATTTAGTAAGGGTGGGGCTCAGGTACTGCAGACAGGCCCCTGGTAATTTGTAATTGTAAAATATTGAATTTCGTAATTTCCTAAAATGATGACAAATGGAAAAAATTTTTTTAAAAAAATTGAAATATTCTGCAAATTTTGGAAATTCAAAGGGCATGTTACACTAGAACAATAACTCATTTTTATTTAAAAAGTAACTGAAATGGAATTTCCATGGGTGGAATTAAAATATTAAAAGCACAAGTTGGCATGTCGGTACAAAAACCCCCCTACATGGTAGAAATGGCGAAAATAACATATTCCCTCAGAACCCTTCCGTCACTATTCAATATTAATGAACAAATGTACTAAAAATACAGTAACTGTCATCAGTATCCAGCTGGTTTGAACTGACTCAACAACATAAGGGAAAGTTTTGAATTTTTTTTCTTATTGCTGTTTCAAGAGTAACAGAGAAATGTCTTGTCATTTGTTTACGAACAATTTGTATACCTCCGTGACAAAAAGATAGAAGGAAAGGAAAAAGGGGGGGGGTAGAAAGGTACAAATCTTTGAAATAAAACATGCTTCCAACTGGTAATTAAACTACCCTACTGTTGACCTTTTGCCATTTTAATAAAGACATTGGATGGGGTAAAAAAGGTACTTGTATTTGTACAACGTGAACGAAGTACCACAAGGCTTACAGGTACTTATTAGGCTGACATACTAATAAGGGTTGTCCGCCTACAGACCTCTCTTCATTTGCATTAAATCTCTCAATGAATAAAGGGGAAGGTCTCAATATTTTGCCTTTGTCGGGCAAGTTGCCAGGCCCTTTTTCTACTCCGGAAATGGGGTTTAAATTTAACAGATACACAAAGTTCGCAGGGTGATTTTTTAAACCATGCTTAAGGCACCGTCTATTGTTTGCATCCCAAGCTAAAAAGTATCCCTTTACCTATCTGGCATAAATAAACCATACTTAACTTCCCTAACTTATATAATTTTCACACTGTCCGGAACCCTCCTTCACCAGCAGGACAATATCGGAAAATGGTGTAAATGACTGATTTTTCTTAACGTAATGTATTATTTTGACGCCTCCAAATAAGCTTATACTTAACTTGATACTGATAATTTGGTCAGAGAGATTACTTCGGGAACAATTCCCTTGTCCATCTTACTTAGTACTTAAATATAAACAATGCAATAAAAGGTGCGTTCTCAATGTCAATTTCAAAATGTTGACGCAGTGATCAACATCACGCCGAATTCATTATCATTGTCAGACATTACAAAAATAAAATGCTTTACTGGGTATTTTACACATGCGCCCTGAAATTAGCTTCTTATACACGACTTCCTATTCAATAATTCTAGTGTAAAGTGAAATTTATCGACCACAATTCAACGTGATAATTTGTCACACTGATTTTGCAAAATTTACCATATGAACTTCAATCTGTAATTGCAATGAGGTCAACTGAGTTTGACATTGTCAAAATCGCCATAATTCTGCTAAAAAATAAGGCTGGATAGAATATCTCTTTTGCATTCAACGTGCATACATTTTCTCTTCAGGTGCAATTTCATTTTATTACCTGTTAGATGAAATTAAACAGATTGACCCTTGCGGCATTCATTTTCATAAAAAATAAATTCATAATTAAATATGCGTGTCTGGTGCCGTAGGTCACCAAAATGTGTCAGAATTAATCACAAATTATTTATACCTATATTTTTATGCATGCGAAGTGAGGTACGAAGCACTTCAATCGTATGTTAAGTAAACACGTGTAATTATATTCGCCCATGGTGTCCCATTTACAGTTTAAAATAATAATTAGCATCACTATCTCAATGTGTAACAAAAGTAGTACAGCCATTGTTCAAGATTTTGGTTTTCTTTTCATTCTATTCTAAAAATAAAATAGCAGCGTTAGCAGTAATGTTTTTTTTTTTAATTTTTGTAAATCTTGGAAGTTTAAATGTGACGATTTGATAAACTACACATTGATAAATGCACTATTTATGTTGCTCGTTTGTTTTTGTCATGCATAACCTTTGTAAGGTGGATGGGCAGTGTATCCAACATCTCTGTATTCCATAATTTTCATTTTATTTCCAAAGCAGTTTTTGCAACTCCCGTGAGAAGTTATAAAGATAATTCCTTATTGTAAACTGCGTACACTTCGTCCCTCTAACTCCGCCTCAAAAATATAATTATGTAGAACATGTAATTTCAATTTTATATCCAATTCGGTATCGAAAATTCCAGTTTATTCACCGGTTAATTTAAATTTTAGATGTTCTTCACAGGATTATTTTGGGCCCTATATCAACTAAACGTGCGTTTCGGCTGTACTAAAATGATTTCATTGTCATCTATTTTAGGATTTTACCACCTGATTCAACAACTGGAAAAACGTTTAAATGATTTCAACAAAAGATCACACAAAATTTCATGACTGCATGCGTTCAAATGTTCACACATTTTATAACATTCTCAGATAAAGGACAGCTTTGATACAATCCTATGCCTCAAAAGAATAAACGCGATGCCTGAAGATTAACAATTTTTATTGGTGACGCGGTACAGTCACCTTATTGACTTGAGTCCTTGTTTTAAACTACATTTTCCAATAAGTTTTCAATCTACTCCATAGCAGCCTTATGTTAGAAGCAGTACGCCAAAGAAATGACTTTTGACTGGCACTATGGTTTCTAAGCAGAAACTCGTTCACTTCTTCTTTGTCTAAATTTTAAAATTTACTTGTTGCCCAATAACAGCACACTCTTAAAAAAGTTTGGGCTGACATCCTTGGGTTGGATACTTGCTTGCATGTTCTGATCTTTAGTCTGATGTTACATCTGATTCCCTGAATTACAATCAAGGTAAAACTAAAAAGTAGCCAAGTCTACTTCTCATACATGTTTCACTCAGGAGAAGAAAAAAGCCCAGGACTGATTCAATCCGACTTCTCGCACTACTAACTGTGGCCGGTGTGGTGTTTTCAAACACCCGTCTTTCGCACGCACTGCAGGGACGTTTGAAATACACGGGCGTGTGAATTCATTACACCGACAAAGATCAATATTAATGTGGTAATGTATCGCACCACATTTAAAGAAGACAAGGTCCACGTTCATCATGTATTTTCATGTTTTTAACCTGCGACAGAAGCTGCTAAAGTACTTGCTAAGAGTGCGTCTGGGTAATTGCTATTACCGTCTGTAATTTCAAACGCCTCCTAAAGTCAAAGCCTTCGCCAAGGTTGCGCCGATTTCTGCGACGACCACGTAATCTGTTGAAAATCCAGAAGAAAGCATGCTTCACGTTGTAATGGGAGATCAGTAACATTTCAAACAAGTAAGCCATCCAGCTTTTGGCGCAACATTTTTTCGGCGACAGAAAACTGGTATAACCAGAAAAAACATCAGATAACTTTCTGATGACATTTTGCCTAAGAATTTTCAGAAATATCTTATAAAATGACATTTCTGACTCCATTAAATTTGTTATCAAAAATCATTCTAAATTCCATACATCTTACGAATAGCAAAGGTGTTTATCAAACAGCTGTGCGACAAAATTCAAAAACGGATGTGTCTGTGGGCTTCTCCCTCTGTGAACAACACTGTCCACGTTTTAAAAAAAATTGGAGGTCGCAAGTCCTTTTTGTAAGGCCAATGGCAACCCTATTTTGGACTTTTTGGTGACGTCCGCCCAAGGTTTCAAAGCCATGGTGATCTCTCGCTAGCGTGCTCCATCACCTACATGCAATGCATCACTGATGAATTCCTTTGTTTAGAGCTTCCGCTGAGCAATTAAAGAACTATGGCATATAATATTTGTTCATTTCTAGTTCTCCACCTGCTTCATTGCTCGCCTTTGCGCATGTGATCCACACACAGAAGTTATCAATCTCCCAATGACAGCATCCGAACCTAGTTCCGCCAGTCCGTGTACGATCCAAGTAATCCCCTATTTGCAACTTAAACTGTATTTGCCATTTAACAACAAAATTCAATTGGTAAATTAGATTTTTTATCAGCCTCGCGAGTTGCTCGCAACCTGTAGTGAATCCTTCAGCAGTTACGACTGGAGATTAACTACGCATTGACCTTCTGCCGACAAGTGGCCTTGGCACATGATATTCTATTGTCTCTTCAACAAACGTTGATTAAAAGAACTCTTGTCATTTGACAGAAGCTGGACTTTCGTTTACTGCAAAGGATAAAGCATACTGAAAAAAGGACACCGCTTGAAAGAAATACCGCTATCACGAAAAAAAATTGGTTGTGTTTCACAGTTTTTAATAATGATCTTTTCTCTTTTTTCTTTTTTCTCTTTTCTGTCTTTTTTTTTTTTTTTTTTTTTTTGAAAGACCAAGAAAACGACGGATTCAAAAGAACAGTGGTTCCATTTTTGTTGTCCCTTTTTATTTTCTTTGCAGGCTAAATTATTTTTAGCCAAGGTTTTTTTTTATGGGATACACCGTACGGCGGATCGATTTGTTTTCGTCTTTACCTTTGCGCGCTGACCCCCTTCAATCCTTACACACACCCACTCACTAACACTTTTCCCACCTCATTTCATCTATCTCCATGTGAATCATAAATATGTTCGTCCCATAATATTTTTGCGGCTATTTTTCATACATAATGTAGCCACTCTTTGTAGATCACTTCATAAATATATGATATTAAAGCGTAATTTATTAAAATAAATGATGGATGTCGTGTCATCCTGGGGGTCCACTCAAGTCGTCTCCGGTGGTTCAATGAGTTGTTTGAAAACAAAACTCAATAGGATGTTTTCATCTTTCTGTTGGGAGGTTCAATAGATTTTATCCAAATTCTTTATCTGACCAAATGTTCAAGATTTGAACGATCAAGGTTAAATTTTCATTCACTATCACACACGACCACGGGATTTTCACCTTCCGTTAGTTATTTACACCTATATTTATATCGAGCGTCAACCAAAGGACAGAAATATGAAGATCCAGGGGACCAGAGCTCAATAACAATTCGTTCATTAACAACTTAATCATTAAATTTAATTGAATTAATTTCATTAAATTTAATTGAATTAATTTCATAATGAACTCGATAAGTACTGTTAACAAAATAAATGTCAACTTCAAGCCATCGTTCTCTCACAAATTGTTAATGCTGCTAAAAGTAAAAGTAAGACACGAGGTAAATCGATGTGTTGCTTGTTACATTCAAGGATAATCCGATATATCTACTATGTCAGTGAATTCATATTCGGGTGGTGTAAAATAGACTATGATGTTCTTCCAAATAAGACAAATAGTAGCGAATGATAAGACAGCAAGTTTTTTTCTGAGAAAAGGTTTTATTTTGAACGTCAGTTCATTCGTCCACGCTTTCTCTCGATACAATCTCTAATTTTATTTCAATGTAATGATCCTCGCATTCATCTATGAGTGCCACACCTGTTTCACTGTAACACAATACTCGTTTTGCGCATCTTTCCACCAAATCACTGATGGTAATGTTACACAATTCAGTTACAACGAGCAATTTTCTTGCATCTTTTGCTCGTTGTCAGCGGAACCGTGGTCCGTACGGAGGATTTTTTTCGCCACACGACAGTTTTATTTTATGCACTTCACAAATATATTCAAACACCCACTCGCTATCTTCGCCAAGTGCTTATTTATCAGTCAAAAAGCTACTTTTCTTATCACTTTTATGAATCAAATGGAAAAACCGTTTGATAAACACGATTACACATTAGGTCAGATACCAAATGTGTTTTGTTTCTCGCGAGGTGAAAAAAACACACAGTAAATTTAAAATTCAAATTCGTCAAATGACAACTGCTCAATGGAATGTCGGCATGCTGACGTACAACTTAATTAATATCAATGAGGGATATTAAACTTTAAGCGATAAACGAGACGGTAACTTACCGGTACACAGCCAAGTCTCCACATGAGTTAACACAGGTTTGGGATTTACCCCCTAAATGCAGGGGGGGGGGGTATTGTCCCGGTCTCAAATCTAATGTCCAAGCTTTCTGGATAGGGGTTGGGAGTGGGATTTGTCCCGACCTCAAACCGGAGAGTCATAGTTTTCACTGTCGATTTAGCATTTTGGGGTTTCACCCCCATCCACCCCCACACTAACGGAGGCATCTGGTGAGCATTTGGGCGTTAAATCCCACCTTTAGACATTTTCCCCATTGCTAGTTCAGTGCCATACCAAAAAGAAAATATCGTTGCAATACACAATGAAAAAGACAGTTTGGGGACATTCAAAGAAATCTATCTAAATGTTAATCAATGTCAGTGTTAATGTCACTTATACCTTAACTGAACTAAAGACAGAAATTGAAAACCTGGTCAAGTCTCTCAAATCATGTAGATTTCATCTGCATTGTTCGTGGCATTCAAATGCCTTGTACACGAATCAATGCGGTTATTAAATATCTTCACTGTATTTGTCCTGAAATGTCTTCTGTTCCAGATTTACTACAGTGACATTACTCTTTTAATAAAAAAGGTTACAAAGCATACTGACATTGCTCTCGAACCAAAGGGACTTTTTCATTTGAGAGGCTTCCTAAAATGTCATCACGCCAATATCGCTTCCAAAATCTGGTCGATCAGAAATTGAGTTTGATCTCAATCTGTAAATTATTGGTATTTTATTCGCCGTACGCGTACTGTGACATGACCGTGGGAGTGAAATAATGGGGCTTTCCATGAATGTCGAAATCGGTGTCTTGGCCCGCTCCACAACTTTTTTCGAGGGTTTTTTTTTCAACGAGAAAAGCTCCACATGGTTAGTGGGAAAAAAAAACCGACGTGACAACGTGTCACTAAACACAGCGTTCCAATCAATAAGGCAACTATGTAGAGTCACCAACAAGAAAGACTTCGCATTAGAATACCACCGCTTAGACTTGTTGATCATTCTAGACCAGATCAAGCTGGTTGTAGGAGGCACAATCCTTCCTCCATGGTCCTTCCACTAGTCCTTCTGGGGGAGGGGAGGGGGTCGTGTCACGTTATACTGGGGGGGGGGGTAAGGTCACTCTGTCCGAGGGAGGGGTACGGTCCCCCATCTGGGGATAGTCAGGTGGCTGATGGATCTGCCTCCCCCCCCCTCTTTGAATAGAGACAAACATCGGTGAAAACATTACCCTTTCCCCTGTATTATGTACGTGGTTGGTAATAAAGTATGATTAAACTGGGAAAAAGATTTCAATGGTGACATCGGGTATCGTGCCAACCAAAAAATTACAAGCGCGAACCTCTGAGGAACATCACAGAAAGCTGTGAACTGGCAGCGAATGGTCCAAAATAACTTGACCCAAACCAGGAATTCAACCAATATGGCTGGCTATTCGTTGGCGAGTCACCGATGACATGACTTCATTGAATGCAGCAACTCAAGATGCCGCTTAAATCTCAAACCTATTTAACACTTGAGGGGTCAACTGCTTTCGGTCACCCCTTCCAATGGCATTATGCTATCTTGAACATCACAGAATTTCCATTGTAACAAATATTAACCATTTATTGTCGTAATTGCTAAAAAAAAAAAATGTACACCTAATAAATAGCCTACCTGCACGTAGATGATGCCTCTTCTGTGTGACCAGGAATAAAAGCTTGTCTAATATAAATCTATGTACACAATCTGGCCAATTGAAATTATTGCTGTGTAAATTCAGCTGCAATACAACGTCAACATCCTTTGGTCATGTGGTTTTGAAGCTCAAATAGCCATTCCTGAAACGTGGATGTGATTTTATAATTTTTTCGGTATTTTAAAATGCTGCGCTGGCACAAAATATTGGTCGCAGGATAGATGTCAATCTGTAATGTTAAAAACCAATTCTGTACAATGTGAATACATGAGAGCGGAAAGCCAAGGGGATCATGCCTACCCCAATCCCTGTTAGGGTCAAGTAATAAGTGGTCGCTGGACCTAATGTCTTTCAGCTGCCTCTTAACACAATTTCTGGATCCGCAACTACCAATTCCTTTTAAAGATGGTTTTTAAAGGCTACTTTCAGTGCAAGATTAATGTAGTCAGCAATTTGTCTGTGTCACCTGTTGTAATTTCTTGCACTGACGACGATAAAATACATTTTTCAAAACATCCTGCATACAGAGAGTTAAATTAAAAAGCTGATGGCTCTGATAAAGTTTTCACTATCTGTTAAGGATGGTCTCAATGATATGTCTAAAATAATCTTCTGCGTCAAATTGTCCCAGTTTGCTGCAACGTTTCAAGCATAATCGAAAACGGAGTTTGGGTGTAGTGTAATTTTATTAATTGAAGCAATGGGGAGGCAAATTTTATTTAATTCAAAACTTGGTCAATATAAATATGTATGTTCAGTAAACTATAAACCCATTACCAAAAGAGAATTAACTGCACTGTCTTAGTGGTCTTGCTGCAGGAATAGCAAACATAACTGAATTTGCATCACCACGTTTCCATAAAAAAAGAGCAAGACAGAACCGCTCCTGGTTACAAAATTAATATAGTTCCAATAACTCGATATTACATGTAATGATAGGCATTTCGTTAGGTTAGGATGGTCCTTCAAGGCCAGTGGAAGACAACTTTAGGCGGCTCGGACAAAACTCAGGTGAACCCCAAGCTGTTTAGACTCCTATTCCACCACGATGATCTTCACCTGCCACATAAATAGAACGATGTGTCCCCAATATTCGCATCGTTTGATAAGATCTCCGGAAAACCCCCGTGCTAATTTTTTATCAAATCGTTCTCGACAGCTCAATGAGACTCAACATCAATACAATTCAGAGATTACATGCATGTGACCGCAAACCAGGCCGCAGTGAATAATAGCATTAATCCATACAAAATATGTAGCATGGATACACGACCTAACAAAAACCCTGCCTACACCTGTAAACTGCTTTATGTGTATGCCTAGTCATGAATAGAACCCAACCAGCACCTGTCTAAATAGCTTCATAAAGCCGAAATGGGGAACTACAGTCAAATTCTAACTTTCAAGTCCACTGATTGGGATCATTACAGTTTTAACAAAAACCATTACCCTACATGTAACGCTGACCGCAAAGTTCTCACATTTACGTTAGAGCAATATGTGCGTGCGTGTTCGTGTAAATCGATGATTGATTGATTGGGTGATTGATTGATACAGAAGTGTACGTTTCAAAATCCACCGACTAAGATTAGTGAAAATGAGTCGCTCCCCTCTTTTTGTCACAAGTAAGAAGTGTATGCATACATTCGCATGCGTGCTTCCGGTGGATATGGACACAAGTCACGACAGCTTAAAAATTTCAACATACGACAACATGGACACTGCATTTTTCTCGAGTTGCAAAAATATGTCTTGGTTTTAAAGGTTTAGGTCTTACGTAATGATGTTATCTGATACAAATATTATCATCCTTGAGGACGCGACAAACATGAATCCTACTGACATGACAGATTTCAGAACGTGGATCAAAGTATGTGATTTCACGGGTTACCAACTTTAATGACACAACCGGCTAACAGTTTTGCAACGAAAGGACACCCATACTAACGAAGGGTCCCCAGCTAGTATTATCTATTTATTGAGATTCACTCTGAGCAATGAAGGAATGAAAATAACCTTTTCAAAACAAAAATATAGAACGAAAATCACAAATGCTTTGCGACCATACATACAGCATGCAGGTGTTAGATCTGAAATCTAAAAGCTTTTCAAAAGATAAAAATACGGATGGGATTTTTTGTTGCTTACAGCTCAGACATTTGGCGGAGGAGTAAACAAACGAGTTACATCGGAATTTTAAAACGAAGACATCAGTTTTATCAGCGGACTGAGTAACTGCGAGATAGTCATAGCATTGAAAAATGAAAAATAACAATATAAGACAAATGGCCAAAGAAACGTCCCTGGAAAATATTTAACGTTTTCTGAATTATACTGTTAATGATTTGGTAACGTGACGAAGGAAACGTATTCTACACCAAATATTGGGTCAAATTAAAACTCACTGAAGATCAAAACACAGAAAAGCAAGTGACAACAAAAAACCATGAAAAAACCCAAATACCTTCCAAATGTAATCACCTAAATTCCCCTTAATTTTTTTGGTTGTGTGCATTCAATTGTCTATTTTGCACGCCTACGCAATGAGGAAGTCTCTATTTGGAGTTGATATACGGCAAAAACGAAGCTGGCATTGGTGCCGATCTCGCACAGCTTCGGTTAAAAAACAACACTTTCATCCCAAAACAATCTCTTTCATTAGTAAAACAATCAACTTCCAATCAGTCATCAATATGAAAGTCGTGAACGATGGGTTGGGATGGGAGAACGGCAAGGGGGGGGGGGGGTGGAGGGAGGATGCTCTACGAATAGCTATATAGCGTATCTTATGTCGCGCCACGATGAAAAGTGACATGATTTTTCCGGTACGTTCTAGGCCCTAGGGGTAAATATTACCATGTCAAACGCGAATTATGGTTTTTCAACAATACTTTATCCTCTTCAGAATATTAATAATGACAAATATCAAAGCTAGACATTGGGTCAGCATAACATGGATAGTGTTGGGCTCCGGTTGCTACAAGGGTTTCGTGTTGCATTGTGTGTAAAATGAAACCAACCGTTCGTCATGAAAGTCAAGCCTTCTGACGTTTTGTCATCTGACGTAAAATGACTCTGAGGAAGAACAATTTATTACAACCCGCTGCTGTACTAAGCTCTTTATATTATCAAAAATGTCCACAAAGAACTCGTTCAACATCCTTTCATTCTCTGTATTTGCTCAGGCAACATTTTGTCTTTCTATAAATGCAAATTGAGTTCACTAAACCAATTGTACTGTGTCGTAACATACAATTGTCGAAGTGCTTAAGAGTTACAGTGTACTGCAATCGCTAATGGTGAACTGAATGTGAGTACAGGGTGCCGCGTCCGAAAATCTACCAGTATCACTGGCAGTAGTCATTCTCGTGGGTTTTACAGAAATGGTCACCCAATAAAATTAGCCTAGCGCCCCCTGTCGAGCGCCAGGTCGGTCCTTCATTCTTCATCCCTCAGTTAAAGGCTGATGACTTCATTGAGGCTCAAAGCTCAGATTAAATTTTTCCAATATTCAAAACGTTTTGATGCTAAGATACCACAATCAATCTGTCTTTTTACTAGCTGTCCCATTTAAAATACCGCAATAAATGCTGAGGCGAAAAGGACGATGGAATATGACAAGTGCTATTGTACTTTTAAAATGCCTTGCTGGCGGCTGACATTCAAAATAAGAGATCGGTGATCAGTTATCTATATAATAGAGCCTATTGTGAAGGGTGTCCTTTCAACATACCAATCTGGAAAATGTGTCAATTGGTACGAAATTGGAAGTACAGTATGCCTTGCAGTGGTCAACATTGCTGAATTCGTTTCAGTACTTAAGTCGAGCCTATTTCTTTCACCAAAAAACATCTAAAGTAGAAATGTTACCTTAATCTCGAGCTGTGATTAGGTTGAACACTTGCTCTGGTTTTTAACTAGTTGCCTTGGAGGTCGAGCTGAGCAAGGAGTACAGTAAAAACAGCAGCAGTTCCGAAACAAAGTAAATGACAACAACAGGCAAAGTAAGGCAGCTTCCCACATCAAAATCAACTGGTAATAAAGAGAAACCTAGACACGAGGATCTCCTTGCTTACCTTACGAGGTCATCTTTTTAACGCCATCAATAATTCACCACAAGCTATAACATAAATCTATTATAGCTGCCACTTAAGATTTCCAAGTCTCCCCAGCCACTCGGTAATTCGCCAATGCCACTAAGTCTTCAATAGATTCGCACGGTATCATTAACACCAAAATAGACTTTATAACAAAAGGAGAAACGATCGTTATTTTCAGAACCTTCAATGTGAACAGAAAGGCGATTGTCAAGAGTGAAGTACTAACGTCTAGGTATCACTGGCGTAAAGAAATAAGCCCGGCCATGAAGTAGGTTGCGACGAACTAGGATGAAAAAAAAACTGGTCTACTTCTTCCATTTGCGGTTACTTTGTGACAGCTTCAAAATTTCTTTGGGTAACAAAAGACTGCAGTTTTGAGTCTGGGTTCGTCTTGAGTGGGTGAACTTTTTGAATCTTTACCAAAGGTGTCCAGCAAAGAACAGGAGTATCCTGTAGCGCAGGGCAGACGGTTTCTTTCGCACAAAGTAATTCCCGGGAGAGAACAGGCAGGCAATCCATCCACGTTCCACTTGTGCCACGGTCTCTGTGCTACCGATGAATTCGTACGGTAAACAAGCTGCGACAGTTCGGTGTAGTTAATGTATCACTTTCGCCCACACAATAAGGAAGTTAACATTTGAGCTCCTGACGACAACACACGGGCACATTACAATGCTATAATACTGTTTGATCTGCTACTGTTGGATCAATTGATTTACCTCCCCAGGTTAATGGCTAATAATGCTGCGGGAGATACGGAGAGTCGTGCGCGGATTAAAGTGGCTCTGGCCTATTAATAGCCGCGAGGTGGAAAAAAAAACTTCTGGGATAATCGCTTCTTTAATTAAAAGACAGTGAACGGTACCGAATAACGGCCATCTCGTTCCCCCAAAAATTGAACGTAACTCTCAGACAACGGGTACTAATGTCTGTCAATTATCGTAATCTTTTCCTCTTAGGCCAATTACTGTCCTCGCAGCCTTTGCCAAGACGATCACAATAGAGATCTCGTGCTTCCTTTGCCTTATCAATTGTTCGAGGAACCTAATGCCCTTGCCCTTGTATGGATATTGAATTTTAAATTGGCCTGACTGAAGCTGAAAGTAACATATAATAAGCCCAGGCAAGCTTCATAGGCGCAACTAGTGTAAAACAGGTCTACACCACCACGAAGGATAAACAACGTAAAAAAAATGGACCTGGACATTGATCACCGTGGCCTGATCCCACCTTGCGAAGTGTTTACCAAAACTGAGCAGAAAAAAACGTAAATTTGTCACGTTCACATTTGCACATCCATATGGTCATGGTGTACATCAATTTGCTTCGGACAGCACGAACAAATGTCTTTTAAAAGCAATGCAACTGCAGCTATCACTTTCATTAAAATATCCCCATGTAAGTTGTGAAACTGACAGACACTAAATTGTCCATTTCTGAACAGTTTGCTCATACAATTCAATAAGTAGTGCGAAACTCATGATATAACATTTTCAAAAGAACAACGGAGTAAGAAAACATCTAATTTTAGCCTGACAATTAGATTACCTATTGCTCATGGTAGAACAATCGTACACATGGGGACTATGACATTTAATAAAGCCCCTTGAGTTTTCGCAATTGTACCTACACACATGGAATCTGCGAGTGGAATGCTACACATCCCACGAGAACTAATTTCATGTCATCTGTATAAGACACATTAGAGAGGGAAAAACGAACTTAGTACTCAGAAAGAACGGGCAAGAAAGTCAAGTGGGATTTGTACATGTAAGGAGCAAAAAGTGCTTTAATACGCTTATTAACATGTGTGTCTCCAGTGGACTTTTGAGGCTTATTCACACTGATAAAGAACGGAGGCGAAACCGTTGTTGGGATCCTCCGCAATTTAGGGTCTGTCCACATGTAGGAGCTGACACAAGCGACATTACTCTCAATCAGGCTGCACACATGCCAGAGACCATTGTCATGAAAGGTCCTGTGGATTTAACGTCCGTACGCATCGCAAGGACAGCGATATCACAGTCTCTCCCGTGTGAACAAACCCTTCGAAGTAACGCTGGAAACATGCAGTAAATAAAACTATGAGCCAAGTACCGGAGAATTTACTTGGCGATTCCAGACACGCATTTTTATTTTGACACGAAATAAATACGTTTTCTAGTCTGTGATTTCATAAATCAATGCTGAAAAGCACAGCGAAAAAGATGGGAAAGTTAAGAATTCAATCAATAAGATGACTCTTTGTCCGACTTCGCCTTCAAATAGCGTAAATAAACCTTAAGCACTGAAGCGTTTTAATAAGCTTACATGTATCTCTGGAGTGGACTTATAACTAAGCTGTCGTGTCACCTTCGCACTTTGTCCCTGATTTCAAAGGTTACTTTCCCTCGCCTGAAGTGTCAATTAAATTTACCCGAACGTCTCTTCTTTTCACTTGTAAATGATTCAATTATTTCAAAAGGTGATGGGTATCACTAAGAGGCTAATCAATGTATGTGTTAGAAAAAACACTGCACATCTACAGAAGTGTTTACACGTAGCATTTTTCAGCCAGTTATTCAAAAACGCTGCGTTATTGTCTAGCACTGTGTCTATGAAAAATGCACAAAATGGGTTGCATTTTTCACACTGTCACCACAGACACAATGCTAACAGAAAAACTCTGCGTTATTAATAACGGGTTAAAAAACGCTACATGTAAACACTCCTTAAAGGTTCGTTCACTCTTGTCAACTTCAACATTTCTATGAGCGTCACCTTTGATTTTTTGGCGTTATGTGTGCAAAATACGGTGGCATTAACGTTACGTGTAAACGGACCTTTAATCTGAAAAGATTAGAGCTGAGTTCACCTTAAAATTCGAAGCCTCACATTCCACTACACCCTTTGTTAAAACTGATTTTTCAAAACATTTTCCTTAAAAGTTTATGCCAAATATCAATGTCAGTTCAAGACAAAATGCCCTTTTTATTTGGTTTCAAATGCAAACACCATTTCGGTAAATATAATGTTTTCAAAATATTCTAATTTGCGTGGGAAATTAGAAAAAAAAACTTCACAGGGACACCCCTGCTATATTTATAAATATCCATGACATATTGTTCAAGTGATATCATTGCGCCTTTGTCTCAGCCATGTTTCCAACCAAACATCAACCTTTACCACCTTAAATTACAGAAGAAAAAGAGCTAGAGATATTTAAAAAAAAAAATTCTCGTGCTAGCAGCACTATCTAACTCTGCGTTAAATGCAGCTCTACAATTCCTCCTCAGAAGAACTTTACTCTTATTAAATCCATAGAGACATCAAAGCCAACTCTAATGTAACCTTAAATACATAAGAAAAGCGGTGCGCAACGTGGGCGTGCGGGCGCAGCGGAGTTAACATTTCCTTACATGGATATCAAAAAGCTCTCTAACGGTGGGGTGTAGCTTTTTTCCGTTGGGTGTGTTATTGTGTTCGAAAATATACTTGAAACGACCAGGTTTTAATCAACACCACCCACTCAGGCTCCTTGTATTCTTTTAATTTCTACCATTTGAAATTCGATTACATATAGACTTGGTTGGTATGATTTTTTATATGGGGGAGGCAGTATGTGGATGTGGATTAAACCGGAGGGCGGATACGAAAGTACCTGGAGTTTTGTGGTCAAACAATAATTGCCTGCCGTATTGGTGACAATTCTGTCAGCCATAAATGAGAAATTGGTAAATCCTACATCCAGAATTTCTTCGTAAATTGGGACATGTTTAAAGAAGACTTTACTCCGATTAACTGACAAAATCCAGTTGCCTCAAATGTCTATAACGATGTTCAAAGGCTGAATGAACCAAATCAAGCCGAGTTTCAAACGTTCTGACATGACTGTGTAGAAATTTCTACCGACAAAAATTTAGTTAAAAAAGAAAAAAACGTCGTCGCAACATTGACGTTCACATGCTGGCACCACCACCAAAAAGAAAAAAAAACTCCGTCCCACGAAAATTCTTTTTTATTGCAAGCACACCTTGTATACACTATGTATTTAAAATTTCCAATATATCGCACCATCTATCAAAAGTAAACCACCTAAATTCACAATCTGACGTACATGTACAGCTATTATTGCCAACAACGAAATTTCGTGATTCTTCGTCTTGCTCTGAAAAATGTTGGCAGACGTTTCCTCCATGACAATGGGGTTCATGGTACTCCTTTAAGCATCGTGAGATAATGAGTCGAGGATGGCAATGTACAATTAAAATACTCCGGTAATTGCGATACTGTAAGGAAATAGCATGGGTGGAAAACTGCCGTTTACGTGTAGCGATTTACCTGTACCTCAGTAAAACGAACTGATGGCTATTCCAAACAAAAGTCTGTCTCTTGGTTTAAACTCCCTGATACTTTTTGATGCTTTCCTTCGGATCGACCGCAAAACTTTCCAAATGGATGAATTTCTGTGACGTAGGTTAATTTCTGAGGCGAACGGGCAAAAAATAATGACGTTACATGGCAATTACCGTCAACGACCTGACAATCGTGTAAAAATGTCTTTTTCTTGATAAAGTGTCGAGAATCTGTTGCAACTGATAAACTATCTCTGATTACAACTTTTAAACATTCGTCTTATTTTTGATAACCTTTAAAATCACTGACTTCGCAAAGGTTTCTATTTCCGAAAGTCGTAAACCTTCATCTTTTCAATGACATAGGAACATTTCACATTTCGTGCCCTTTTGGTGGTGATATATTTTTTTAAATGTTGGAAACGTTCACACTGCAATGATATTTTTGTGAAGGGGCAAACTAAACATCAACAAATAAACAGCACATACAAACTCCCACAACAACCCACTCTGTTCCCTAAAAATATACACGCCCTTATTAATTCCAAGTCCCCGCAATTCCATTCAATTCAATTTAAAATGCCATTTGCCGAAATAAATCATCACCTTTTCAAGCGATTATCCGAGAGTTTACTCAATACACAGGTATTTCTATCTGTCAAGTTTTTTCCCCTAATGTGGAATCGACATGCAATCTTTTAATGCATCGTTTAGTTTACAATGACATTGAGCTCACAAAATGTCAAGGAAAATGTTGCGTCTATAAATTCCAAATATACACAATTACAAGCATGTAGAGGAATTGTTGAAGCAGTTTTACGCTCACATACAAAGCGTTCGTGGCTTTATTTCGTCAGTATAATTTAATATCCAAAAATACCACCGAGACATTTGCACGGATTTTCCGACTGTCTACATGACAGCAAAATAAAATGTGATCTTCCGAAACTGGAAAACGAAAATTTAAATTTAACTCATTATTGCTACGAGGTTGCATGATTTGGATTATTGCTAGCCCGTTTAGAGTCAGCAAAGACCCTCAACAGGGTCTTTGGAGTCAGCTTAGTGATTGATCTGGGGAGTCCAAGGGATTTGGGGAATATGCCTTGGTACTTTTATGATAAATAGGCCTACTTTATGCTGCACTTGTTGGTGGGAATTTGAAGAATGAAGTCATGATGCCATTTTACGTGCAATGTCATATTTTATCTTTTCTTCATTTTAGCTTCGCATCTCGTAAAGAAAACAACATAATTCTGTTGTAGTTTTGGTCAAACTTTACGGTTAACATTTGTAAATACGGAGCACGAGTGATATAGAATGCTTTCGCTTTCATGCACCGAGAGGCAAGGAAAATCGATGCGTGACCTTCGTCTTTCCTATTGAACTGGGACATTCAGTAAAAATGTAACGTGGGCGAATACTTAGATTTAACCATGAAAAAAATTGTATGCAAAACAAGAGCCAATCATCGTTGTCGTAGTCATCTCCAGACCTCACTTTTAAGAATAGAGTTTAAATTTCGCCCACAAGCGACACATATTTCCAGCAATAAATGTGCATAATATGGGATCTAATTTTGAGAAATAGTTGAAGCATAGACTTCGTTGCACACACACTAGGAGCTCGTGTGTATGCAAGTCTGCTACTTTGGTAAATTGATATACTTTACACAAAACAAAGATAGAAATTTCAAATTTGGCATGATGTAGCCTTTGAGGTCCACACAGAGAAAAATTTAAAGTGATTACAACTATCCAAAATTGTTTTGCAGTTATCTTCGCTTCAGTAAGAAAATTTAATTAGTGCTAAGTATTTTAAGAGACTGAATACTAAGTACTTGTCAAAGAATACATATTTAGTATTAGGTATTGGTAAATGAATACTCCCCGCATCAAGTATCGGCATACTAACTTAGTACTGAAAATTTACTGCTAAGTATTCATTTACAAGTCCTCTGAGTATAACATCTACTGTTGAAGGTATTCATTCTAATTTTGTCATTTTGTGACACTTGCTAATGACATTTCTTGTGCTATTTTGTACATGTATGACAGTCAAATGTACTAACGGTCCTTTTGTCAGTCAAATGAGCTGACGTCCACTGTACGTCATTTTCATTTTATAAGTATTCCTTTTGTTTCAAAGGCCACTAATTAAATGTGACGTAAAACCGTTTTCTAAAAGCCGTGTAAAATCATTTGAGGCCAGTGTAAAATACCTTTTTTTATTTCAGCCATTTCAAAGTTAAACTATGACAGACGCATTAATTTAAAATGATATTGTAATCAATTTAAAGCCTGGTATATAGTTTGTGTGTATTACTGCAATACTGTATGTAGCATTTTCATTTTGGGAATTAGAAGATTCAAATACCGTGTATGTACTGGTATCACATCGTTTTCAAAAGACATAGTAGAACTATTCCACTTCTTATTTTGTGAGTTCGCAAGGAAATTTGAAAAAGAAAAGCTCCTTGAAAATAACATTTAACATCCATTAGCGTCACCCGTTTTTTTCCTTCAAAAAATCAAGACAAAGAAAATGCAAAGTCTGGCTGTGTGTGGCACAAAACTGGGTTGACTAGTTACTAAACCATGCAAAAGCAGATTTAAATCAATTAAAAGCCACCAGCTCAACTTCTAACATATGGGGTGTCTCAATGCCTTCCACTTAACTTACCCGTTTATGACGCGGTAAGTGTAGAATGATAGTTGAATCTTAAAGCTCTTCAGAATTCCATTGAGAATTAATACAGCGTGTTTATGACTTTTAAAATTCAACTTGAAGTCCTTGCACGTGTGCGCTGTATTCAAGAGGTGGATTTTAAAGGTAAGCACAAGACTTATTTGGGAGTGTCGAGCCAAAATCTACACCGCGCAAACAAATGAAACTAAAAACAACCCTTTTACAGAAATTAAACTTGATCATAACTGAAACTTTAGCTTTTCTTCAGTTTGAAAAGGGCAGAAAGGCTATTTGGGACTTCAGTGTGGATATGCGGGTGTAATTTCCATGCGCCATATAAATTCAGTGTATCATTTAGCACTTGCCCGCTGGCCAATGGCCAGTAAATATTGTCTCAGGCCAGTAAACTTTTCACTTA
>JBCAUG010288420.1:0-54328 GCA_038406175.1 Haplosyllis leylae | reverse complement strand
TATATTATGCAGAACTGTACACACTACAGGGGACCAGGAACGGAAAATTTGCAAATGGGTTCTATACCCATTTTTCCAGTCCCGGTCCCGGTTCCGGTTCCGTGCAGTGTGAACAAGCCATAATACATGAATGACCGCTCGTGTATTCTTGAGCTACACGATTAAGAAATCTTCAATGTCACTGTTTCCTGGGCGAAATCAAATAATTGTCAATAAAGCATGATACTGATGGGTGTGATGTCTTCTTTATCTACGTGTACAAAATGATTGGTCATTCTTTATTTATAAAATGTATGTAATTTCTGAAACATTTTGAAAATATTTTATTTTTTAGTCTGACTGAAACATTGTCCGCTGTCTGTCACGATTTCCTGCTTTTCACTTTTTATCCGTCTTGAAGTGAACGGTACTGAAGACCGTTTAATATTTGAAGTTGCATCTGGCCATCAGGGATAATGTTTACGTAATAAATTGGGTCCAAAAAGCATTTCCTGCGTCATAAGACGTTTTTGAACTTTTAGCGATCATTAAGTACTGTACAAAAAGCTACCTGTGTATTTCCTTATTCGTCTTGTTCAAACCAGTAGAAGTTACTTGCAGAAATGTCTCATATCAAATTAAATTTGATGCCCTTTGTCGAACATTGGTATCCCCAATAAAATATATCTGTGGTAAAATCATAATTGCAATTTAACGCAGTGGATTTTTCTCAATGCAGAGTTTTTAGTGAACACAAAAAATGAACATCCATGTATGGATACATTTGATTGGCGCATGGAATTTTAGTTTCATTAAGAACTTGAGGAAGTGAGGAAATACCAAATAAAAATGCTTGTTAGATTTGGTTAAGAGAAGAGCGCCAGGTTAATTATTTCTCACTAGTGTGTAACTTACACAAAGTTCACATTGTTGTCAATTGATGGTGTAATTATATTTTTGGGGCTTGGAACGATTTTAGTTTCCCTTTCCTCAAGTAAATTTTAAGTTTTTTAGCAGCATTTATCACCAGGAACAGTGAAAGTGAAAATATATTTTTCCATTCATACCGGTCCAACGAAAAATATTCAAGCACAACAAGTACATTAAAACTTTTGGTATCACTGTTTTTCACCAGGCATACTTTTTTTGCTATGGGACTTTACTTTGTGGTTTAAGAGCATATGGTTTTAAAATCTACTTTTTGAAATTAAGTTGGAAGGAAGTAAATTTTGGACTTCATGAAATATGATTGGACCCCTGAACCGTTATCTGTTGAAGTACGCTTTGTTTTAGCGACTAAACAAATAGTTGAATATTTGCTATTAGCAACACCACACTTACACTTAAAACTTTTTGCATTACTATTTACCTGTATCGTTCTGTAACTAATGTATCAACATTTGCTTTGACTACGCAGATAAAGTACACTTGACAGTTTTGAGTAGAAATTGAAATAAAATAATGCTGCCATCTACGAGAAATTAACCGCATAAGAAGACGTCAGGGGATCATTGTGAATCTAGGGAATGCGATTGGCGCGTCTCTGTGTCATCAATATATCAATGATTTTTTTGTACTTTATAAAATCCGTGTTGGGTGTGGGGGGTCGCCATCTTGTTGGGGTGTTTCCCGGTACCCCCAGATATGTTGTTTAAGGAACCATCACCGCATAAGAGGTCTGGGTTGTCAACCCAGCCCTCTGGCAGGGATCAGACTGTCTGAGGTCTGAGACAACCCAGACCAATTACAAGGTGATGGTTCCTATTCTAACACACCTTTCTAATGAAAAATTGTAAGTTTCTTGCTTCAAAATGTGGAGGCTGCCATTTTGGAACTCTTCAGGGAGGAAGGAAATTTTTGAGCAAATTTGTGTCAGACCTGTAGGGTCAGATCTAACCCAGACCTGGTGAGCTCAAATAAGGCATTTGGGTTGACTCAGACAATATGCATCCAAAAATCTTGGTCCGAGACATCAGAGACTGGTCCGGTGTGGTGGAATAATTAGTAACCTACATTCCAATACTCTGATTGGCTGTGGTGAGGAGCCCTAACCAATCAGAAGACGTAGGGTGGTCTATAGGGTGGTGTGAGGTAATTTCATCTAATATCAGCACTTTTTGTATGTTATAATTAGCCATGCTTCTGAGGAGGATATAATATTTACATGCTGAAAAGGTTGAAAATAATCGTACGAGCCAGCAGGTGGAATTCTTTGACTCTTTGATTTTTCGTTATTTTCTGCCAAATCCTGGCAGAATCCTGCCAGCATTGATGGAGAAAAGCAAAATAAAAATTGCCCCTAGTGGGCATTGAACCCACAACTGCTAGATCATCACTCTGAAACTCTACTGACTATACTCGGCAGGTATGTGTTGAGCAGGAGATTTCTGAAGTGAGCTTTGTTTCAGGCACCACTTCACATGCTGGACTTCGATTACTTCTGGAATCATTAGTGAATTAGATCAGTTGAAACAAATGAGCACTAAATAAAGTTTTATTGGATAGATCTTTGGTACAGTTCCCGGATGTACTCAAAGACTACAATAAAATGAGTAATCAATTCTATCTATAAGGTAAATTATATTTGGAATGAGAATAATATTCCCCAAAAATGTAGAAAAATATGGCCACACGTATGTGACAATTATTGGCGTGTTTCTACACAGGAGGAAATAATATTGCGCAAATTATTTTAACAATAGAAGATTCATGTTTTATCGGTGGGTCCTTGAAAATAATCTTGAGATTTTCTGTCATCATCAACAGGAAATTATGATGTGCAGTTTTGCTCTGCAAACATTATGTAGTATGTCTATTGTTACTAATGACAAATTACATGGAAAAATATCATTAGTTATGGTAACCCTGACCCTGTAAAAACTACTCTCGCACAAAACTTGTCATTATGTCACCAAAGTTTTCTGCGTAGATTTTTATATCTTCGATACCCTACTCAAAATCAGTAGACCACGATGTGCTTTTTTGGAACTTATCGTTACAGATGATTTCATTCATATTAAAATGAATGAAAATTCATTCCCAATTATGTAAGGAATGTCTAAATACGGAAAAGGTCGTCATCCGCAAGAGAGGGAACGAGATACATACCAATCCATTGCATGTTGACAGAGCCACCAAGGAAGTTGTGTGACCGCGGATTCGTCCTCTGAATTGACAGCTGTCTTGTCCTGCTCGTCTAATTCTCGCATCGCTGATATTTCCAAATTTTCTACCTCTTGTCTCAAATATCAGGCCAGGGGCCAATAACTTGTCGTTGTGTTCTAACTCTACGTGCAGTTTCTCTCCTTCTACCTGGTAAAGATTGTGACTAGAACATCTTTACACACTGTTTCAGGTATGTCTACCCGACGAACATTTAAGTAATGTCAGTCACTGCATCAAGGATCTCTTATAAAGATAAATCCCAGGTTTAAGACATCTGATTGAGCTTATTTTCTAACGCAAGACGTTTAAAATTTAACTGTTATCCAGCATACATGTCCACAACTATTTTTCTTAGACACAGATGGAAGGACAATAGTTATCTCCTCTAGTCATCACAGAACTTTCACACTACATGCACTAAAATATAAAACTCACTCACCTGAAGATGATAGTTGAGTGTTTCTGCATTATCGGCATCTCTCTTCCATCTCCTTATCACTTTATGATGAAGATGGTGACTGATTATATCACCATCATCATCAACCTTGGCTGGAATGATCACTTCAAACGTCCGCAAGTCATTAGCAAATTTTCCTGGAAATGAAATGAATATTTAAACAAAATTTGTTTGAAACGTTGGGATTGTAGTTAGTTTGGGGGGAGGGGCAAAATTATTACCTTTGATGTGCAGGGATGTTGCAAGAACGACTCCATTCAACTTTTTCGTAATGAACACAACGTTGACAGTACTGGCAAAAACTCCAAAAAAACTCGAGGAGTGCATGAATAAAAGTCCGTTTGAAGATCCCCGAAGTAGCACATGCAAGGTTAGCTCAGAAGGCTGACCATTAAACCAGTGATCAACAGATCGAGCCGCACGATTTGCAACTTTTTTCTGTAAAAAGACTTTCATGCCAACATTTGCAACTTTGTGTTAATTGCAAAAAAACTCGATTTGAGTTCTGCAATTTTTTCAGCAGAAAATGTCCACTGAGAGGTTACAGCATTGACTGGTATCAATGCAAATGTTATGTGATCGCTGTTTCTAGATGCCCTAATTGTTAATCATTTTGAGGAAAATGACTTTGTAACATTCTAGTTTTACTGTAACATTCTAGTTTTCCGGCAATTACACAAAGTAGGCATATCTGGCATTTTTGTGTTTCAGTTTAAATTTTATTTTCTTGTACTTGTCTTGACATATCAGTTCTTTTTTTACATAATGTTTAATTAGAAGATTAAGTAGAAGTTTCCAGCAAATTTATTAGTGACTATAATAAATCTAACAAATAGAATGAAAGAAATGCGAACTCTGTGTTGTTGTTAATTTAGGGAATATTCGATTGGAAAGTATGTGTGGAAAGTATATCATTTGAACTGCTTTTGCAAAACAAATTTTTTGCTAATTGGTCTAAGACTTGGTATTTTCATATTGTTCTGGCGATAAAATTCAATTTTTTCTATTGCATCTGACGCACAAACGAGATCTGTAAAGTATCTGCTAATTCTTCTTTCTGTGATAATAAAAGTTACAACCAAAGAAGTAGTTTATGGACTGGTTTTGTAAACCACAGTAACATGTGTCCAACTTAATGCTACCACGTTTTGTGCGGGACATGACAGAACTACTTGTCTTGAAATGTTCGTCATGACACAAACAAATAAATTATTGCAGGCCTATGGTCTAATTTAATGTATTACTTTTGATGGGTTTGAAACATCATCCAAAAAATTAAAATGCCACTTGCCATGAGACCTCTGAATTTTTGAAAGAAAGCTGTACATGTACTGCCATAACTGCATTTTAATATCAAACACTGCTTCAATCTTCTTCATGATATTCCCAGATAACAAAATTGCCGTGTGATGCCCTTGATCAAAATTACAATTGCTACAAGGAATTCTGACACATATTATATGGGAGTTCATGTTTGTGTAACATCATAGGGCACCATTCAAAGAATGATATTATAGTTTTCGTACAAAGTGTTCTGCTGACTGAAATCGTGGAAATTGAAAACCTGCAGCAATTTGAACTTGAATAGTGTATTCAAGTATACTCAAGGACAAGGTCTGTGTAGACTCATTTCAATGTATACACCCTTACGGTCCAATGTACCGTATCATGGCTAATTCCTGTATCAAAACTTACAAGACACTTGCTTGCTGCTTTAAGTCTTTGTAAACTTTTTGAGATATGGCACCTGGTCTCTATACAGGAATGTAAATGTGCACATGAACCCCAATGTTCTACAATTATCAACAGTGCCAGAAAATACAATAGATACAATAAACAGTTTTGACTGCAAACCTCAATTGAAAAGGTAATATTTACCAAGTACGCAAGTAATTCTACTCATTTGTGTTTGATGCAACCAAGTACAACATTACAAAATGCATTTCCGCTGCAACTTTGCTGATCTTCATCACTGAACAATCAGAATACAGATCCTACCGTAAAATTCGAAATGGGAAACTTAGTTAGGGTCCCAACCTCAGTTATACATGTAGAGTAAATTGTCTTGTGACAATTGTACGAATGCAAACAATGAAATGAAATTACTTACCTTGATTGTGGTCAGGAAAATTAAAGTGAACTTGTTTTGCACTGACATCGTCGTGTCCAATAATTGTAAAAAGTAGAAGTGCCAAGAACATTTTTAAGCTTCGCAGATTTTACTGCTAAAATAATACCGATGTCCAGGTCTTGAAAAAGTTTGTTTTTTTCAGTGCTTGAATCTCACTTTGTAGATTTTTGTCTTCGTCATGAAAACAAAGGTTCGTGACATGAATCCTTAGCTTTTCACTGAATGCATATGATAGGAGTCCAATCGATCCTAGTCAAATACTCCGTGGAGGTCCCTTTGATGCTTTTGTATATACTGCTGTTCATGCAAAAAGGTTTAATTGTACAGAATCTAATCCCCAGAGATGGATTAGAAATAAAGCAGGGTGCACTCGTATCCTGAGAAATGTTTTGTGTGGTAGTATCTCTGTCAATATGTGTTGAACAAATAATTATCTTCAGAAAATGTCCTTTTCTTTTGAAAATGATTCTACTCAGTAATTTCTCTGTGATATCCTTTTTGACGTCTGCAAACTACCAACAGCGAAGTTGAATTTACTTTTCACTTCTTTGGCAAATGTGCGGAGGACGTGACGTGAGTCAAGCTTTCAGAGAGTGGGGTTCCATCATGTTATGATTGTATTTCCGAAGCGAGCCCCTTTTATATTCCGACTCGTGTTCAGGTGCGTCCAATGACAATGCTTTGGCCACACAACATTGTGTCAGTCACTGTGAGCTGAGTGAGGCATTTTTTGCAACTGCTGCGTGTATTGGAGGTTTGAACTATAAATTACACTGTGGTTGATCCAGTAGACGGTTAGTCCTAATCCCATGTGTGCAAGTGAAAGTGCGGGTTCTCGGCAGAGTTGCCTTTCTTCCAGAGAAAAAAAAATCAGTGAATTAGAACATCATACTGACGCGTATCCGTGTCACGTGAAACACTTGTTGCTGTATGTAGGTATAACTTTGTGGACTCGAACTATTATTGAGCGCATGTCTCTGCTCCATGCCCAGATAAGGAGTTTAATTTTTGCCCATTTTAGTAGTATTTTTGAAACACTCGGCAAGGGGCTATGATTAGACACGCGGAAACTGTTAGATCTGTCAGAAAAAAACCACTTGTCACTCTCTTGTTAACAATCTTCAGTATGATTATGAGAGAACGAAGGTTCAACTAATGCCCTTTTATAGTGTGAAATAAAAGACAATTGCAGGCAATTTATTTGACAAGACAGATAGACCATGTCTATGTCGATTGTTCTGGTATCTTTTTTCATTTGCATTACATAATGAATTTGAAGCCAAGTCGCGGTGTTGTCTACTTTTTTTACACAAGCATCGCCACGAAAGGCAATCCATTATTTTTGGATTTGAGAGCACTCACTAAATTATATTATTTCGACAAATCAGTCACTCTTAAATATTAAATGCTTCATGTTCGAAACTACTTCCTTGATAGAAGAATTTTCCATCAAGTCTTTGTAAAATTGTATGAATTCGTTAAGATTCAAATGTGGAAAGCCGAATACTTCGAAGTTACTCATCTTCATAGAAAGGAGACTGGGAGATGCTCACTCTATTCTGCCAAAGGAAGATCTTAGATAAGGTTATGTTATTGATTAAATTTCAATAAACGTTAAACACTCAAAGGACAATATGATTGACATATTATTTCAACTTTTATTTATTACAAAAGCTATGTTTCAGTTAATTTTATTTGACAACAATAAATTGATACCCTATATATTTTAAATATATTCATTACACGTATTTTCAGCTAACAGAATGTTTCAAACATAATTGTATCACAATTTTGACTACATGTATTTACATGTCTTTCTTTTCTTCCCCTTCTTTTCGGTTTCTAACTTGAAAAAAATTCTCCACTTGTCGCAGTACGGACAAAATGGAATATGTCAAGCTCGAAATGGTTACTCCTTTCAACGTTCATGAAAACAGGCAATTTTTAATAACATATGTCTCAAACTATGAATGTACACAAAATATACGAGGTAAAATCCTATAAGTCACTTGTAAAACCAATAAAAAAGTAAACTTCACAGATGTTTAACGAAAACTTGTGTGTGAATACTTTTATATCACTCAATAGCTCAACTCCACAAATCACTAACAAAGTTTCAACATTAATAGGAATCACATAACGTCACATTAAGCACGTAATCGACATTATTTACATGTCAACATAAATAAAGATTTCAGGATTAAAATTAACCACTATTCAACTAAATATTCTGAACTTGAACTGACTATCAGATTATTTGGAGCAATACGATTTTCTTGGGTATTGAAAATTCTAATTACCCAAATAATTTGTTAGCATGCTAATTTCAATTTTCCATCCGTTCCATGACCAGATTTGGTATAAAACTTGGCACCCTTCATTTTAACATCTCCAGACCAAAAATGACCAAACAAACTAAAGCAGAGCTATTTCGCTTTTCACCCTTTTCATTCACTGAATAACGACCACCAAGTTTTGAAAGTTCCACCTCGCAAGTTTAGGTGTCCACTTAGATAAACAAGAATTTGAATGTATAGAATGATCTCAAACCAGATTTTCCACATAAAATGTTCTACAAAACTATGTGATTTTTACACGTGCTTTGTAAATATACTTATTTGAAGAACACAGGTTATATAGCGCTAATATAATGACTTTCATGGTAGAAGTATTCACCAACTTTCTTGATTTATTAAACCTACATAATTGGCCAACATACATGTGTACAAAATGATAGGAAGATTGCGATCCAAAGAGTATGTACTTATTATTAGGACTTTGGTTGGATATGCAAATAGATTCTAAACTAAGCTGACCAAGCCAATGGCTTGGATGCGCAGTAGATAGCACAGTTTCTTCTACTAAAGGATGCAGGCGTAAAAATTAACTAGTATTACACTAGATAATTCACAAGTTTTATAGAATTACTAGCTAAGCGCTAGTATTATCAGTAACACACAATAAATCCACAACAGATTGTTTCACGAAGTTTCAGAAACCATTACAAGTAGATTTTTGCTGCCCATGCTCAATGCTTATATTATTCCATTTTACAACAGAGTTCAACATAAGAAAACAACCACTGTTCATCATCACTTACTTGGGCTTAGGGATATGAAAACTGTTTAATAACATTGCTTTTAAGCTGAAAGTGTACATTGGCAAGTTGGATAGGTAAAGCAGGTTTTGGTTCTCACAGTTACTCAAAATTACCATCAATGGCGGTCGAGAGTTACAAACTACACTAGTGGCAAGTTGTGAATCAGTCTGAAAAACTTAAACGTCTTTTGGTCCAAATCTACCAGTGTGGTACCCAGTACGGTCACAATTCTAGTCCCTGAAGCACCCAATATGTGGAATTAAACGAAAACAATCTTCTTTGATTCTCATCTACAAAAGTAAAGAGACAAAGTTATTCTTTTCAAATATGTTGTGGACCTTGTTTAGTATTAACCATTCACAGGATTGACGCATTTTTTTTTCAAAACAGAAAACAATACCTAGAAATATATAATCTCTTCGTCGTGTTTCTGCTTTGGCTTCTGTTGGGAATGTGAATGTGGTATTACGCCCGACTGTGTGGTTTCACTATGATGCTGTTGAGTTCGACCACCAGAGGTCGCTAAACTCTTTCCATCTGATGGAGAACCCAACTGCTGCATTTTCGGTGGCAGAATGGACTTCTGGCCAGGTGAGATGACTTGTGGTGGAGATTTTGGAGATTGCTTTGTGGACTTGACCTTGCTTCCGCCCTGTGCCAGTTTCATTGGCAGGATAGATTGGGGTTGCGTCGCCTGTTGTGTTCCACTGGGTCCAGACAGGCCCGACTTCAACCCCGAGCCTCCTGTTCCGAGATGCATGGCTGGCTGTGAGCGGAACGACTGCATCAGTCTCGCAGGTGTCGTTCCACTGCTGCTGCTGTCACCAGGAACACTATATTGTGTCGAGGGCAATGATCGTTTGCTTCCCATTGCTACAGGGTGAGTTATGCTAGTGTTATTCACTACACCGGGTTGAGAGCCGGCCATTCGTGCCCGGTGACCAGATGCTAAACCAATCGTGTTTGGAACTGTGCTAATTGTTTGTTGTTGGTGATGTTGATGTGAAGACGACACAGACAACTGTAAACTAGAGACTGGTGGAGGACTAGACGTGGTGACGTTGGCGGGAACAACTGACGATGAATCCATAACAGACGTGTAACTAGGAATAGTATGAGCAGAGCGAGCCTCTAGATTCGAACCAGATGAACTGACAGATAGCTTCATTGGAAGTTTATTTGGCATCGAGAGAGATTGGCTGCGAGCAGCCTTGTTACCACCGGATTGACCCTTGTTCGCACTGCCACCTGAAGCCAGCTTCATAGGAAGGTGGTGCGTGTGCTGGCTGGACACACCTCCAACCCGCTGTTCATTCGTAGTACTCATCAAGTGTATTGGTAGGTTGGCCTCCGGTGCTAATTGCAATGGCTGATTAGTCCGCGCCCCAGCACTTTGAGGTCGCTGCAGCCTTCCACTGCCCTTCGGTGACGGGTCCCTATGATTTAAGCCTTGCTGATAAGGCAGATCACCACTGCCTTGTTGTGAACGAAAATTTAACACTAATTCATCGGATGAAGACCGTTTGTGGGCGACATTGTCCCAGACAGCTTGGGGGACAGAGCTAGGAGGAACAGGTTTAACGCCCACAGGACTGTCTGACCTAGAACCAGATCCGCTCTTTCTAGTTTGTCCAGAACCAGTTGGCATCCCCTCTATTCCTGCAGCTATTGCCGCGGCGTGCATTTGGTGCAACTGTTGTCTCTCAAGCAGGAGCTGCTGCTGAGAATGTTGCAGTTGTATTTTCTGCCTCTCAAATAAATCCATTTGTCTCTGCAGTACTTCCTTGTTTTTTGCCAATTCTTCTTGGGCGGCCTTCAGTTCAGTCTACAAAATTGATAATGTGAAGGATTTTCACTAATTTCACATTTATTGTAATGTTAGTGAATAATGAAAACACTGCTGGTTTTCAACGTTTGGAGTTAAAACATAGCAAGGAAACAAAATCAAAATTACCTTCTGCTTCTCAATAAGCGCATTCTCCTGATTTATGTGATTATTCTCTTGTAACTTAATCCTTTCCCATTGTGACCGTTCTTGAGTGATACTTTCCTGTAAAAGAGATCACAGTACCATCAAACTTTTCCTTTGATTCCTTGTATTTCCACATTGGAATTAAACTTAATAATAATATTTCAACCGACTTTTCCGTATATAATCGCAACACAAAATTGACACATCTGTCAACCGCTAATTCTTTTACCCTCAAGCGCAGACATCAAAATTTTTGAAGAATGAAAGTACGTGATATACTGATTAACAGTTATAGAAAAGAAAATGGCTGTATCCCATATATGACTGAGAATCTCTCCAAAATTGAAGCACAAAGTTGACAGAGACGTCAGATAAGTCAATATTGTGGATGTTGTGTTATTTAGGAAAACCTCGAATGACTTCACACAGATTTCATGAAGCTTTGTCATTGGTCTTTTTACCTGGATATTGCGTAGTTCTTCCAGTTGCTTGTCATGTTGGAACGTGCTTTTCCTGTCGTGTCCCATTCTGTCAACTTCTGCGTACAGGTGTGTAATCTTTGCGTTTGCTTCTGCCAACTTGGCACGAAAACTACAAAAGAAAACCACAAGATGCAATACCACGTGTCCGTTTACAAAAGTGTAATTAAAATCTGAAACCACAGATTTAAAAAAAAACCAACAGAGGTCCAGAAAATGCGGCAGTTACATTTCCAGAAAAATATTTGTATCGAAAAGCTGACTAATTGGGGACTTTTTAATTTTCTGGAAATAACCTTCAAAACATCGGGTGTTAAATTGATTTTTAAGTGCTTTGAGCAGTTCTTTTCAATATAAAAGTGAAACTTGGCCCATGTTATCTGAAGAGGAAAAAACGGTTCAATCAAACGCAATCTTATCATACTCAGTGAAAAGTTCACTTATTTTTCGAAGTCTAAGGATCCTGGATTGAACTAAGAACAGACAAACAAACAAGTTGTACTCATTTTTCATGATGCATTGTCGCACAACAACACATGAACTGGATTTTATATCTTTCACTCTTTCCTTTGAAAACACGTAAAAATGTTTGGTGACAACGAATCAGTATTTGCGCACATTCAGGGAATCATTTTTCTTTTTAATGTCAACAAATTTACGAGTAAACAAGTAAATAAATAATCATATTGAGAGCCTACCTTTCCACCTCTGTACTCTGTTGTGTGGTAGTTTTCTGTAAAAGAGGAATGCAAAAGGTTAGAGAAAAAACAATGATTTCTGGGATTTGACACACAGTATTTATGTTTCATAAAAACAACGTCTTTTCTTCAGTGATGTTTCCAAGTTATTTACGGATTTTCACTGCCAGAAAAAAGGACTTCCTAGATTATTGTTTTTTTTAGATTATTGCGTTATAAATAAATTGGATTGTTGCTTTAAAATTGATACCAATTGAGGATCACTAATTTCTAAATTCCATGCAGTTCGTTTGATATTTGTATTATACGTATTAGATTTCACTTTGATGCAATGCTTATAATTGTGTATCAGAACTCACGAAGTGTGAGTATGACTGTACCTTCCGAACAAAATGCTGTTGCTGCAGAAAACGATAGATTTATTCAAGCAGACAAGTAGCCGAGAAACTCCATGCCAGAACACCTCAGTAGGGAAAGTAATGGATTGGCACCCTAAAGCTCCAGATCTAATCCTACTGGAGTTAACTTTAGTTTGCTAAATATTTTTCCTTTACCAATCAGGAAAGACTATAATACTAATATTACCAACTTTGAGTACTTTTAGAAAAAACTCGAGATCTTTAACAACAGACTTTTCAACTCAGCTAGAATCAATAGAGCATGACTTACAAACAATGTCAGAATAACTCTGAAGGGAGAGTGTTAGATTAAAATCCCAGAGGTCCTAGACCTAATCCCACTGGAAGTAACTTTTGCAGGGTTTAATCCTGTGTAATGTCAATATTGCCAACTTTGAGTAATTACGAAAAAACTCGATTCTTAATTACACCCAATTGATCCAAAGAGACTGTCGCAAAAACTATGTACATCTGTTCATTGAAATAATTTCTATTATCAACCATGAATTATTTTAACATGTCACCACTTTCCAAAAGTGACCATTGGCATGTGAGGAGTGTCCTTTCAAAAGAGATCTCTTAAATGGTCGCCCGTTCTGTCTCCTGGTGTGTCACTGCACCAAGGCATTGCATTATGCGTACGTGCAAATTGTCATGAAACACTGCTCTGAAGGCAGGGATGTTGCCAATGGATAATCGTCAAAGGAATATGTTGCTTACTTTGTGCCATTAAGAATGGCTCATCAAATTATCGCAACACTTCAGGGATAAAAACAATTTAGTTCGTGGTGACAACTGAAATACCACCCAATTCTATTTGATTTGGTTGTTTGCTTGATGAGTGTGCGAGTACCAACGACTGAATGGCTGAATTACCAGCAATAAAGGCCAGGTGGTATTCCTGTTCAATATCCACAATTTATCCTAACACCACATAAGTTATGATAACAAATCTTATCAAAATGCAGCCGTTTCATTTCCTGGATTACTTCACTTTTCCTGGTACCTTACATCATAACTATTACGTCTCTTTTGCATTTTACCTTTCACAAAAAATTTCAATGGATTTTGTGACTCAAATCTACTCGGTGCTAACCGGTCTTTAATCATATACATTGCAGCAAAAAGCTCTTATATCATATATGTTTCTGTCATGTACCATTTGTGAAACTTCACATATATGTGTACTAACGATGTACTTAGCTTAGTTCAGCTGTAATGTGCAGACTGTTACTATCGGTACTGCTATTGAGGCAAGAATTATTCATAATATTTTCTTTCAATTGTTGGCCACTCAAATAATTTTTCAATTTTTTAATTTGTGTGTGTGCGTGTGCGTCTGTCTGACAAGATAAAATGCTCCTTACCACAAGGCCGTGAATGTAATGCAGAAGTTGTGCTATTGTCGCGCAGTGGTCCCTGCTTGGAGGGATTAGTGGAGGTAGAGAAGCAGCCGAAGCGGACAGTTCGGCCAACGATCCTCGGTCACTAGATCCCTGACTCTCTGTCTCTTCTTTTTCGTTGTGTTGTTTGACCAGTAAATGCTGCAGAAAACTCGTGCTCATTCTCCTATTCATTCTCTCCTGTGAAATGAAAAAAGAAAAGAAAATTGATGAAAAGGGATTTTGTGAATTCTGCAGGTGCACAAAGGGCCTGTGTGATTTAAATTGAGCACCTTGAAATTCCTAGGCGCTGGTGAATCAGCATGTTTATATCGGTGATACGTGATTTCTTTCAGGAGGACATTAATTGAATTTTATTGTAGCAGCTTATCGCCCGCCCAGGCTGAAATAAAAGCCTTAAATCAGATTTAGGATCACAACATTTGTGGGGCCTTTGCTTTGCAAATGCGCTATTACTTTCTTGTTGGTAAACATTCGTTTGAGTACTTTCAAAGAACCAAAGTGAAATCTCAGACCCGAAATGTTCAATCTCTGAGGAGATTTCCCTTTTAAATCTGTATGAAATGAAATAAATAGCAATTGATGGAATATGGTGTATTGCATTTCCCCAATTGTTCTATTTCAATGATTAATGATGCAGATTGGGCGAACTCACGGAAGTAGTGGTTTCACGTATTATGACTCAATTGTCTGCGGTCATTGTTTCCGCGAAAACAAAACAATTCTAGACCCTGGGATTTAGAAACAGATTATACTATCTCTCCAATCTTCCAATCTGCATGTAGTGAGTTGAAGTATGTTCTGGACACTTCTATCGTTCCAAAGTTTGCGAACATGACACATCTGAAGGTGGATTTTTTCAACTTTTTTGAGACGGAAACAATGTTTTTTTTTCAATATTACAGAGCTAAAAGCAATCGACAAAAACTTCAAAATTTCCTACAACGGAGCCCAGACTATTATCGGAAGGAAATGTACTGGTACTAGGAATCCTTTTTTTACAATTTTGCTGTTTTTCTGACATGTGGACACAGAAAATTTCTTGTTCCAGATACCTCTGCAGACATTAAGTTTTTTGAGTGTTCCATTTCTTCCCTAGCTCTTACATAATTGTGATTACATGTATACATAATTTTTTTGTTACTAAATGGAATGTTATAAGATTGACCTACAGCTAGAAGTAAAGCTGTGACGGATTGTAACGGTAGTTTAGGCTTCAGAATCCCGGATAGCCCTAGACAATGTATATTTATACAACAATCAGAAGGATAGTGTTAAACCTGGTATCAATGTTAGGACATGAGACACCTGCCGATAGATACAATGTAAGACCATGTCACAAATAGTGCACAACTTTCGGTGGACAGTTGTATGTAAATACTGATAGATAAAATCTTAGCTTGCGATAATGCATTTGAGCTGTAGCACTGTTTGATTACAATTGCTACGCAAGACTTGAAGATAAGTCCAGTGCAGACTAAATTGTAAAAAGCTTTAAAGTTTAAAAATACTGATTGATTTTAGATGACTTTAGCAAATATCTATCTTTCTACGTCATCCGGCTAACAACGACAAAAGGAGGAAAGGAAAAAAAATTGTCACTGCTGCTAAACACTATTCAAATTCTTTTCAAGTTCAAAATTGCATGTTTCACGAAAACAAAAAACTTTGAAAATTCATACAAATTTCAAAATTATGCTATGATATGTTTACAAATTCTAAAGATTAGATAATTTTAAACACACTCTAAAGCAATAGCATGCAGAGTAGATTGGTTTATCAGTTGACACTTGTTACGCACTTTCTGTACACATTTTATTCACACCAAACGAAATACAATCCTCGTGTCTTTTATAATTTATTATTCTGCTACATATTTTAGAATAAAAACGCAAAATTATTAATAATGTTGCCTGAAAGTCCTCATTTCTGCACCCAAATACTTGTTTGGGTGGCCTGAGATAGCCAAAACAATGGACATAAATTTAGATCAAAAGAAAAATTCTTTATGGTCTGAGGGTCGCGTGATTTAAGTATCTTTTGTTGTGACTGCAGTCCTAATTATACCCGAGGTTTTTCTGTGTTAAGTACTGGAAGGTAAACAGTGGATCTTGTAAATTCCTGGAACGCAATATGGCGCGATTCGTCCATACATGAAATATGAGTTCGATAATGGTTCAGTTCACAACTGCGTTATGTTACACGACTGTCAAAGAACTGAAAGCCAAATTGCACCACCTCAGATATTGCATAAAACTGGTTGCTTTTGATCGCATTAAAATACTGTCAATTAGGCAATAAAATAAAGAGCATTTTTTCAGTACAAGTTGTATTGCATTTCACGGGCTGGACACAGCCTATTTAGCCAAAAGACTAATGTATCAAGGGACCAGACGAAAAAGCAATAAAATGTCAATTTATACTAAGTATTGCCTGTCTCCTTCTATTACACAAGTATCCACAAGTCAATTTTGCAGTTTTGGCATTGACAATCTGGTAGATCGGAGGACAGCATTGGACTTGGTTTGACTGAAAAGTCCTATTCAGGGTAAAGAATTTCGAGTTTACCCTTTAAGGTGTAGTTACGAAATCATGGGAAAATCTAGATATTTAGTGCAGAAGGGAGGCAGCCAGTCCTACCGTAATTTATTTTTTTATTCCCTTGAATGAAAGCTATAAAAGTGAACATCTTTAACTTCAAAAATAGTCTCATTCTTTCTTGAATCTTAATACACTTATTACTGAAAACACTGGGCGAATTCAAGCTAATTCTCATTGGATACTGAGGTGGCTTTAATTTCGCGGGTCCAGTCAACATTCACGGATCCAATTACTTCCTTTCTCAATACTGACCCCTTAAATTTAAAAACATTTCGAGTGACTCATTCTAATCTTATTTACTGGCCTGCACTGCCAAGTGTAAAAAGTCAACATTTGGATTGAAGCGGGAATTACAGATTCATCTGAGCTTCTTGAACAATACTTTCATCTATCACATACCTTGTTGGCGCTTTTGGGTGATTCAGTGATGCCAGCACTTCCTCTCCTCATCGACAGTGCCTGTTACAATAAAAGTCAGTCTTTCATTAGCTAGCCCATTGATTCATAACCTAGTATAAAAAGAACGATTTTGACAGACTTTGAAAAGCCCCAGTTGAATAAAGCTGTTGGTTGCCTTGCTTTGTTTCACGTTGTAACGATTTATGAGTAAACTCTTTCAACAACCTACCCTTTGACTCAGAGCACTGTCTACACTTAACAATGAATCCGTATCACTGTCTTCTCTCTTGTGACCATGAGTGTGGCCTTGACCTTGGCCTGGCACAGGGCTAGCAGTTGGACTAGAACTTTCTTTGCTGTGGATACTTTCTGTAGAAGAACCTGTCACCGAATCTTTCGTCACAGATTCTAATCTTGATTTCTTTACTCCTACAAAATACAGTTTTCTTTAGGTGCTTAATCCTCCTTTCAAAGATATTCTTATTTGGTGCTGACTGATAAAAAATTTAACTTCAATGACCGGAAAACTGATCAAGAAGATTCATTAAATTGATTTACGTTTATGTTAGACCTTATTTTATTCACAAGTTAAAAACCAAATGGCCAATTAACATTCCATACCTTTTTCCTTGGCCTCAAATCCGGAAAAAGTCTCAGCCCTCTTTGGAAGAGGTGGTGCCTGATATGTGCCACTCTCGTGTTCTCCAGCTGAACTAACACTGCGACTTAAGTTGGTGGTATTGCTTTGTAACAACATTGTAAGTTTTGATGCTGTAAATAAAATTCAATGGGATGTGATTACATGTGGCATTTTAAAGTTTGGGATATCTTGTCATGTTAAGTTTTACTTCTCTAGTTTTTCAGAAGAGAAGACAACAAAATGACTCACCTTCCCTGAGTGCACGTTGAAGTATTTCTTCAGGCTCAAGTAATTCTTGACCCTCGTCATCTTTATATACAGACTTCAGCTGAGGGCCAACATCCTCCTTTGTGAATATCTCCATCATATCAAGCACCACTTTCATCTTTTCATCACAGCAGCTTTTTATGATTTGATCTTTAGTATGCATAATATCTGAAAAATGACATGGTAAACAAATTATGTTCACCAGGAAAATTGGAAAAATAATAAAATTTGACAATTCACAAAAAGTTGTCCACTTTAAAATTTAAAAGAAAATCAAGAAGATCAAAAATAAAAGTACTCTCAAGAGAAAAGTGTTAAACTCACCAATAAGCTGTCTCAGTTTGGCAGATCTGGCTTCCATCAGCTTTCTCTCCTCTTCACTCTCTGAAGGCACTCCTTCGTCTGTAGCAAAAACCCAAATAAGTAAAATGAGCAAAGAAGTGAATTTGAAAGGTGAAATCTAGTCAATATACACTTCACATTAGAAAATGATAGTTACCTTCCTCTGGACATTTGGCGTTAGCTTCGCGTATCTTGGCGACCCATCGTCTTCTATCGTCAACTGTCCGACAAACCAACTCATACATCTCTGGTTCCGTCTTGGACTGGCATATCACGTATAAACCCTTGCTATCACGCGTATCTCCCTTCTCACGCACAAGTACTTTGGACAAGCCCATCACACTTGACTACAATTTTTCGTAAAGATTCCAAACATTCATGTGTTATTATTGTATTGCTGTAATCATATTTGTACATGTACATTTGAAAATATTTTAGGCCTACTTTAAACCTTTCTAATCAGAGTTGTTTCGCCATGAATGATTTTAATTTAGGAAATGGTGCATTTGAGTGTTTCCTGGCAATCCTCCTACACAGATCTCACCATGGAAAGAGAATGTGGAAGAAAAATGTTATTATATGCATTTAAAACAAAGATTACCTTGTTGTCTTGTGAGTAGAAGACATATTTCTGGTTACTTTCTTGCAGGAAAAATATGACGTCTGATAGCACCACAGCAAGTACCTCTGCAAATGTAAAAATGGTAATCATTTGATGCTATTGCACTTCATAACAATTCTATCAATAAAATCACGAACTCCATTTTCACAGAATAGATTTGCTTCAGTGTGTACCTTGGGTCTTGCCTCTTGCAGACATCCATTTTATCATACCCTCGTGTAGAAGTTTACGATTGTTGGACAGTAGGTCGGATTTCTGAAAGCGATTAAGATTTTATTAATCTTATCAGGGGCGATTCACATGTCTGAACACAAAGTAACTTATTTATCGGCTTCAAAGATTTCGCGAAATGTTTAAAATCCACAATTGTTAGCGCCATTTGTTATTGACTTGTACCAAGAAAAGGCATACATGATTGACTACATCGTACCGTCTTGCCTTACTTGGAAATATCATTTCTGTAATAATACCTTAAATTTCTTTCCTCTGTACATAGCTGATGACCTTGCATCCACTTTGTTAAATATTTCAATAAGTCTTTGTTCTTTGGCTCGAGCATCTATTTGATTGTCTATGTGTTGTAAAATCTCTTTGGACAGTGCCAGAGCCTGCGTCAGCAATTCATGGTCTGGTTTTGATTCTGGAAATGTATAAAATGATGAATCATAATGAGGAAATATGATTGTAATTTGTACCACTATTTCTTAGCAAGCTATTGTGACACGACATGTTGTATCAACAGAATATTTCTCTGTGGATGTTATAGTCATTAGTCACCGAGCGTCTTTCACAAATGTGAAATTTATGTAAATGTCAGATCTAGTGTAATTTTCTGGTGTTAGTCTAAACATAATACTGAAACGACATCGGGAACAACATTCAAGTTAACAGTGGTGCGAAAAGCCTCATGACTTTCGCGGTGCAGCGCACGTCAGCACAACAGACTGACGTACCTTTAGTAGTTTTGAGAATCGTGTCGATTAGCAGTGGATATTTGGTCATCCGCTGTGTTACTAACAAAATACACTCTGGAATGCCTCGTTTCTTTGTCATGTTGTGGTGATTGCTGCATTTCTAAAAGAAAACAGTTTATGAATGCGTAAGGATCATATTTTTACTTCAATTAATTTGAGAGAATCTGCTGTTTTGTCAAAAAAATGTTGTATTTATCAAAAAAGATTTTTGTTTACCTTGATAAAATTCTGGAATTTTCTATCAGATTTGAGTATGTCTTTGTACAATTGAACTGCTTCATTATGTCGACTACAGAATTCTCCGTAAGCAGCTTTAGTTCTGTCACCCATCTCCCCTTCAAACTGCGATACCAAGATATCGCTTATGTCCTCTATGCTCCGATCATACTACAAATTAGATGAAAACGGCCGCTGAATAACATAAATTATCAAGATTACATGATGATAAGTTGATCATTTTATGACTGATCTATTTATCTTTAAATTTACCCAAAGATCTATGAGTTCACAAGTATCCCATAATAAAGGTGTCTAATTCACAGAAAAAGTTGATCGCCTTTCAATATTGACTGTTTACCATGCTGCAATAAATTGTTTGGTTGATTATATACCTTGATTTTCTGTCTCTCAGTTAATCTATGTAAGAAGGTGAGATGGATGTCGATCATTTCATCAAGACTAGGAAAGATCCTTTCGACCATGTCTTTGCTCATGTGCAGTTCTTCCATCATGCCACGCGCGAACACTCGGTGCATGATCATCAGCGTCCGACAGTGACTTCGTTCTGTCTGGATCAATTCTGAAAACACAATACACCACATTGATTTCCATTTTTAACAATCAACATTATTTTTTTTCAAAATCTCCACAATTTTCTACGGTTTATATTGTATGTACCAATTGACATGAGTCAATTGACAGATAAAAAGCCAAGAAAACATGTTAATATTCACGAACCCTTACCCCAGATATGATCTTGTCGTTTGATATCCTTCGCGCTCATTTTCTTGAGGGTTTTCTTGTCGACAGTGACACTCCAGGCCTCAGCATCAGGACCCTGCATCATCATCTCTATCTCCTCATCGTAGTCACCATCAGAAGTTCCTACATTGTTAATATTCAACACTTTATTTTCATGCCCAAGTGAAATATGCTTATTCCTGACAAATTCCAATCAAGACAAAACTTAGCGAAAATCAGTATCTTGAAAACGAGTAAAAGAGAGCAGCAAACTCACCTTCATCAAGGGACTCGATGGACACGGATAAAGTATCCGTCATACTGGAAAGAAAAAAACAACAACATATGACTCATACTACAGTGCGGATGCAATGACAATTAGTTCTGGTTTATTTCACGTTAGTTGTATGCTTCCAATAGTCTATAAAACATTGTTTCACATTGTTCTTTATTGCATTGTTTCAAAATTCTTTCGTTCTGACGCATACGAAGTCTTTACCAGTGTGCTTGTAAATTTTCTTTTCCTTTTCTTTTTTTTTAAGTTTGCAATTCAAAAATCTCACTTCGATGAATCTTGAACTGTTAGACTATTGTTATTGAGACCATCCTTGATTTCCGGACTTCGACCTCCTCCCCCGCCTCCTCCTTTTTCTTCATTTATAACTTTACTGAAATTATCAATAGAAATATCTGGAATTCCATTTGACAAAAGTGCAAGCCTTATTGATTCCGCATGGTTTGTTTGAACATTTATTTTGGTACCATTGATTATTTTCATATCTTAGAACATTCTAAGGTATTTAAGTTTTTTTTCTTTTTTGGCACTTTCTAAGAATGTTCTCAAAGACGCGCATTCTGGATATATTTGAGACTAATACGGATAAATCTATGTCGCAATTCCCTTGCTGTAACAAAATGAACTCTAAATAACTGACAAGTATCAACTCTTCCTAAACAACCTACTACAGTATATATAACTACACAAATTAAAACCTGCAGCAAAATTAATTACCCATGGGTGCAATCATTGGTGCAACTCAAAATAATGTGCGAAAATTTCCACTGCATTTTAAAATTTACTGCTTTTATGAAGTATGTTGCTAGCAATCACCCTAGTTCCTCATTAGTAACCAATAATAAGATTCCGTTGGTTGTGTTATAAAAGCAGTTGTAATATTCCCTCGTTTGATTTTCTGTTCATGTCTATTTCTAGTATTTTACGTTTAATTTAAAAGTACAGTGTATGTATTCTCCATTGAGAAATATGGTTCTTTCTTAATTTGTAGACATAGTGTAATGTCTTAGTGCATGTCTAAAATTGTTTACATACTAAAGTGATGCAAAATTTTCCTTTCTTAATTCTCTCACTTCCTTTAAATATTTTGTTAATAGTAATCTTAGAAAGCAACAACACAGTCTAACATAGCAAACTGTTCTAAAATTACATGTATATTTTGTCAAGTTTGTTCCATAGCAGTAATTGACTGATGGATAACGTAGAAAAAGTACAGAAAGTTGTAATAGCAGATGGAAAAGAACAAAAAGGAACAGACAAGAAAGGAAACTGGTAAGTAAATTGAAAAAAAAAAGAAAACAAAGATTCTGATGCAAAGAGCAATACTATGGAAAAACTTGGCAATATCCTTTTGTGATAAAAACTGAAAACGATAAACTGAAATTGTAACAAGTAAATGTGGAAAGAATTAAGGGACATGTGAGTGACCGTGGTGGTGTGTTCTCAGGATAATAACATACAGTGCAACTCGGGATCACTTGACTCAATGACGGTTAGGTTTATTCCTTCCAAGGACAACTTACTCAATTCCCAACTTAGTGGCGACCCTGCGCCATTGGAAATATCCCGTCGAGCCGACGACGCCCGTGCCACCGCCATTAACACTGTGGTACAAACATGCACTCATCAAAGATAATAGAATTAACCAGTAATGTACACACAATAAATTCTGTGCCATATTAAAGTAGTAAAACGTGTGCCAAAGTTGTTTTCTGCACGGACACACGATCAGAATCCACGACTTAAAAAATATTTGTATTTCACTTTACATAACTGCAATCACTTGTTGGCACCGCAATGGAATTTAAAATTTTCACGGAATGACACAGGTCCTTTGGACAAAATGGCCCAGCAAAATGACCAGTAGAAATCAAATCTTTACAAAAAAGACAATTTCCTGACTACTCAATAATTCGACCATACAATATCACAATCACTTGTATCAAAAAATAGAAAGACTAAAATGTTAGCAGCAAATACGGACTGTTAGTAACTTAGGGGCAAAAAGGGTCGTAATCTATGGAGAACTTTTTACAATACACTACGTAGATCTATTTCAAACAACTTATATATTATTTTTCTATGTGTACATTAACTTGGTTTGTTTGAATAATTTCAGTTTCAGTTGCAGTGAAAGAAGTAAAGTAATATGTGTAAAAGTTAACGGTTGTGACATGCAGAAACCGATATTTTAGAAATAAAGGAGTAAGCATGCTGTACCAGAGAAACTGCACTCATTTTGTAATAGAAACACTTTGTAATCAAACAGTGAGTCAATCAAAGAAAAAAAGTTTTAAGAAAAGTTAAAGCGCAAGCAAAATTCAATAGTGGTCATTTTGGAGGCACATGTCTTGAGTATAGCGATTATAACAAAGAATTAAGTAAAAATGTAAAGTAACAGGCTGAGCAAATATATTGTACCACATCTGGATTTTTTGTCTTGATTCTTGTAAACATGTTTTGAGCTTGTATCTTTTACTAATTGTAAAGAGTGGTGAAGACAGCTCTGATGGCATTTTTTTGAGTACCAGAATTAGATAAACGTATCAACTATTTGTCGACAAAGTCAGATTACACGTAGTTACTTTGCTTTCTGTTACCACTCTTTACAGATTTTCTAAGAAGGAAACGAGGTTGGCAAAGAATTGACAAGAAGAGTTGTTACCTGGATGATGGACTAGAGTTGCGAGGCAGTACACTTGTTGACAGTGAACCCTGGGTAAATAGACAACAATATTGCTACATTTACCACTCAAATATAAGACATCTATTGAAAAGGGCCAGTTACATTTTATCCTAGTATCAACATTAGCTGCTTGAAACTAATTTCTCATCAAATTAAAGAAAGGAGAAAACAGAAGATCAAAGTTTAACGTCACTGTTGAGTTTTTCTTTCACAAGACTTTTTGTAATTCACAAATAATAAAAACAAACACATGTAGAAGCAACAAACCTGGAATGTCCGGGAAGGTACAGAAGCAGCCCGACTTCTCTCCTTGAACGAATGATACGACTTGATATTCGTGCTGCTACCACCTGATAAAATTACAGAGTGTGCCACTGTTATAAAATACAAAACCCGTCACAAGCAATCTCCCCTTTGTGCAACTGAATTTTAGCAAAGCGCATTTAAATGTTTACCTGGAAGGCTACTTGATTGATATTTGGCCAATTTGTCCGTCCTCATCGATTCCCTCGGTTGTATCTGAAGAAATAATCAAACTTTAGTTTTGAAGTGACATACCAAATGAAGGAGTCTTGCACAGACTTAATTCCAGTAATTGAATTGAGACAAAACACCCATCATCAACCTTGGTTTTAAATCAAGCTCCAGTTATCTACAACTTAAGTTTTGTGTATGATAACGGGACCCATTGGTTTCTACCAATATTCTTGGGTCACTTTGTGGAATGCAAGTCAGGAAGTAAAAAGACCAAATATTACTTCCTATGATATTCAGCCAGATGCTGCAACTCAAACATTGCAAATTGATCTATTGGAGAACCTGACAAATGTATTGATTTATTTGCCTTCAGAGTCCGATAAATAGCAAAATAGTAACATTTTGTTCGCAAACGCATAAAGGAAAGTTGAAGAACAATTGACAAGTAACAGCTATTTGAAATGGAATAACCGCCCTTTATAGTGATTATAGTGCCCCAGGACAGTACTACCGTCTTTTCATTAATTGTCATAATCTCATAATTTTGTTACTACAAAAATTAGTTGTTTTAATTTGGTAATAATATAGTGGAAAACTGCAGTCTTCCTGATGTGAGAAAACCAGTATTACACTTGCGCCACGACTGTTTGTTGTTCTTGTCAGATGAATTACTGAATTAATGGGAGATAACATCTATTTCTTATTCACAAACACATCAAAATCGTACTTACTTTGGTGTGAGGAAATTTTGAGCATTGAGCGATCTGGTCCTTGCATGAGTTCTCGTGAACGTTTACTCCACAATCTGGAACAAATAATGCGACAGTCTTGCTGAGATGCGTACGAGCATTGCACCTAATAACAGAATGGGCAAGGATTTCTGGTGCAGAGATCCTCGCACCAGGTTGGCAGGCTTGGAGTTATCCACAGACTGAATTAAAATGTCAGTCTCTTGAAAATTTGAATTGTTTCTCCCTTCATTGCTAAAGTCTGAAACGAAAGAACTGTCTTCTTTGTCCTTTTGGTCTGTCGACTCATGGGTGACAGATTTTGATATCGTAACATTTTTCCTCCAGTTAATGTAGGTTGCACTACTGGAAATAAAGTCTTCAGAGTCCGGAAATTTAGAACTAAATGACCAAGGAAAAGTCTCGTTTTTCCCGAAGTTTTTCCCTTCTTTCCTGTCGTTCTTGGAATAGTTTGTTCTTCCATTGCAAGAATACGTCCTATGTTTCCTAACATTATCTTCAATTCCTACCAGTCTGGAACTCACAGGTAATGATAATTTCCTATTTTTCTTTGGGCTGTCTTCATTTGTAAATGTTGAACTCCACGGCCAAGAATTTTTTTCCATTTTTCTAGAGGTCCCACAATTTTCCATAAAGTTAATTTATCAATTGTTGAACTCTTCTTCTCCTAATGAGTGAGATCCATGTTGTTTTGTGTAAAAGGCCAGTTATTTAAACAGTCAGTTTGCTTCTATTTTTCCTTGTTGCAAAATGTATATTTTCTGCCGAACATAACTTCGACTGTTTCTAAACTACCGTATTGGCGAATTCTATCAGCATCTCTGCACATGCTTTGATGCTGCCGTGTTTGAAATGTTGTAGCATACTTATAATCAAATTTTCATCTGAACCTGTTCCGTTCCATAACATGATAGTAGGTTACACCTATACTACTCATGATGTAATGAAATAATTTGCTTCTTAATTATCAAGCGAGTGTTTGTGACAAGATTACCATTATTCTAAAGAAATCAATAAGTGCAAACTGAAAACAGACTAACTAATAATAACTCATTAACTTACTTTCACACTGGAGTGATGGCTTGTTCGCCATGGATTTACTGCAGACATCACAGGTAGTTGAGTTACTAAACGACACTGACACAAACTGATGTGTCGATTTGATCCGGTTATCCTTTACAAGCTGAAGAAAACAATGGTGAAGTAAACTTGGAGGAGTTTCTTCTCGGCTTTGATGCAAAAACTGACCAGAGTTAAGCAAATCACATTTGCTGATACTGCAAATTTTGTTCTGGAATGCTACCTCTTAAAACGTGTTTTCTCTGCCATTATTCCTCTCACAGACCATATCAAAACAACTTCTGCTGATTTAAATTATTTCACAAAGGGTACCTTTCTTTGTCTGTAACTGCCTAGTTTAGAGAAGACACTGCTACGTCGTGGTTTTCTCTCTTCCTTGGCTTCATGTTTACCCCCCTGGTCACCGTCTCCATCCAGATTGGAAGAACTACAGCAACAGAGATCATTAACTCTTGAGGCATCAACTCAAATTGAAATACAGAATTTCTCATATTTCTTAACAATTCTTTTCTGTCAAAGTCAAACACAACTTCTTTATTTCACCTACATATTACAGTTGTGATTTCTTGACATTTTACGTTTTGAAAAGTATGTGAACATTATTTACTTGAGGATTTCAATCATGGAGTTGCGTTGATGTGCTTTCTCATGCTGTAGGAAAGCGTCTAGAATTTCATCTTCATCTGCTTCATCGTCGGCACCTCTTCGGTTTGGTGCCATTGTGCTGAAAAAGAAGCGACAGAGACACTTGAATTTTGACATTTTGATGTATTTTAATTTAACATGAAAAGCAAAGTCGATGAAAATCTACCTACACCGCAAAAAGATTTTCACATAGCTACCCTCTAAAAGTTTTCTTGTTTTAAGAAAAAGAAGTTGCGTGATTCAAATAAGAATTACAAGTCGAGATCAAATTTTGTACATACTGATTGTTTTCTGTTGATACCCCTTCTGAAATGGTTCCTGATCGCCTCTCTGAAATAAAAATGTCAGAAATTTCAGATTGCCTGCTGGACAAAGTCAATTCAAAGTAGTCACTACTTCCTTAAAATGTGTTCCTTCTTTACAAAAGGTTGGACGCGACAGTACATTAGAATTCAAGTAAAACAAGTAGACATTCTAAGAATAAGTGTACTTATTCTTAGAATATCCACTTGTTTCTACTTGTTTTTACTTGAATTCTAATTCCGGGTACCTACTGGAGTAGTGCAACAATTACATCTTTCATGACGTCAAATTTATTCATTTTATATTATCAGATTAAAACAATGGTTTTTTGGTCAGAATTACAGAATTACCGTAGTATGAAAACTACTGAAATTTGCCTAAATTTTCCAGTCACATCTGAGCAGTGTTTGAACATATTCAGAAATCTAGAATCCAAGCTATTAGCTTGCGCTGCAAGGCCAGCAATAATAATTTAGTTAACCAGTATGGCTTAGATGTAAAGCTGAAATACCTTATGGACATTACTGTCCATATACATACTTAATATACTGGAAAATAAATTACCTTTTCCATGAGAGCTATCGTTATCTGCAGAAGGTATAGAAGGGGTGGAAACAGACTTCATAAGATTGGAAGCGTGCAGTGGTACAGCCAGGTTGCTGGTGCCCTGAGCATCGATGTGTGAGTATGGTGACATGCCGCTGATACCGTCAACCTGCAAGACATTAAAAACGTTTTCAATTTGCTTTCTCTGACTTTGCTTAAAACGATGAAGAAGACAACTGCGCTCGAAGTCTTGGCTGCTAAAAATAACATACGAAGTACTCAATGTACTCCCATGCTCTGATCTGCAAAATGAAGCTGCTTCACTGAAACAGAAAATTCACAGAACTCCAAATTCACCTCAAAGCCCACCTGAATATCAAGTATGCTTAATTGGGTGTTGAAAAGTATTGATTTCATTTTTAAATGGACAACTACATAATATTCTATTCGCACTTGCCTGCTTGGCGAGTTTTGCTTATGGGGTTACTTTTTAATGGTACTATATACCAACATCCGACGTCATAAACCAAAGTTTGAATGTAAGAGACACAAAAGGTGTCAGAAATTTAAAGGTCACCCTATTTTGAAGCTGTTACCAGAATTAACAAAACAGTTGACAGCTCTTGGATAACAGCCAAAATCTCCAATGATAAACGCATATTAAAGGAAAGTGCACATCACATTTGTTTACTTTTTGATAGATATGTTAACAATAAGCAGCAAAAATTGACAAACTACTGGAGAGAATCATATTGCTCTGCCTTTCTTCCCACAGACTGTGAAGCTCATCGTGGGTTATTTCAACAAATAAAGCTATATTACGTAATGTCACAAAAGCTCACATTGTGTGCTGAATTATCACTGTAAATCATTGGCACTGCTTATCTAAATATATTAGTACCTCAGCTCAAAAACATGTCACAACATTGATTTTGGAGAAGAACGCTTTTGTTCCAGTAACAAATTTATTGAACAAAGGCATGTGATCACGACTGCAAAATAAAGTATTATTTAACACCTGAACGATCACTTTTTTGAGACTGTGTCCTGAATGACAAGAACTTAATTGAGTTTATAACGATATTGAAATAACTGCCCGTAGACAGATGCCTTAGGTATATTTGCATACAACTTCAGTGCAAAGATGAGTGAACAGGCCCACCAATTGGACTTGGTACTACCTGCATCATTTATACACATCTCACACATGCTAAAAATGATCAACTGAAAAACTAAACAGAAAAATAAAGACTGAGACCACTAGCTTTTCTTGCATTCACATAGATCTGTTTCATGGAGCAAATTAAACTGCACAATTAACAAAATGGTTCACCTGATTATAAAAATACACGTCAAAACACATTTAGAGGGTTTATGGTGGCACAGCTTTTCAAACTCAAATGTATCTTTTAAATCTTATAAGTGTTCTAGGTGTATTTTTCTCAACACCACATGTACCGGTAGCTTAACGGATTTTACACTTATTATATTTTGACTGACTTGGTTTCCTAATCATAATCGTAAATTTAGCTGATACTTACGAATACTTCTCCTTCGAGATCTTCCCACACATCGCCCCCCTCTGTGTCCGCTTCATTCCCGTCCATTCCTTCATTCTCCCAATTATCCCTATTTTCAAACTGCCAAATAATCAACTCTTTCCAATCCATATCAGAAATTTACCGGAGTCAGTGCTCTTGGCCCAAGACTTGGGCGGAATCCCGACAAGGCCAAACGTATGTAGACCATAGAGGGTCAAGTTATTATGTATTGAGCTTCAATGATCCACTAAACCAGATTTGCTATACTAGTATAACTACAGAACACAAAGGTCGCCAGCAAAACCTACAAAGCTCCATGTTCTCAGCTGCTTTGATCCAGATTTTACTCCATTTTCCTGTCAACGACTTTCACTCATTTCAGAAGAAATAATCTTTTGTGTCTGAAATGACGTTGGCTATACATGTTTACCTGTAATCAAATGTAAACAACACTTATCCAGTCTTAATCCCAAATGAAATTGAAGGCTATCACGAAGTCGAAGAGATGGTTGAAAACAACTGCTGCACCCTATTCACTCCACGCCCAATGGTAACAAAAACAGACCGCATAGTGCTTCAATATTTGCCCCCTCAATTCATCAAGGGTTCGCAACCCAGTTAGTAAAACTTCTCGCAAGTTCACCTATCATGAATGTTCTGGCGTTCAACGGTTTATTTGTCAGTAGATTGCTTCAGCAGCAGGCATTCTCTTGCGCAGGTCAGCTTAGAACTTAAATTGTACAGAAATAGCAGCATTCCTAGAGATTCAGAAATGATTTTTAAGCTCGGAATTACCGATAAATGTGAAAAGGATAAATATATTTGATTTTGTGATAAATTGGTACAGAACATTCCAAGTTTACATCAACCACTTGTTTGTGATATCTGTTTAATGTATTCATCAGCAGTGGGAATAAGTATCTTCATGTACACAAAACATTTTTTTAAAATCTTCATCAAAGAATAAAAAATCAATCTGTCAAAAACAATCCGAATAAATTGTCAATGGAAAAATCTACGAGTAAAATCTGCAGGACTGAGCATCATCGGAGGTACGAACTTGCTTATAAAATCAACAAGCATTTGATAAAATTTGTGACTTGTTTTTATCTTTCAAGAACAAATGATGAATATTACACACAGCGGAATAGCCAACATCGTGTAATTTAATGAAACATATTCGCCAAAAATAACTTCCAGAAACAAATGCCTTCCTGAACGAATCTAAAGCTGCCTGAATTGTGAAATGGTGAAAATTTTACGTACCTGACACACATTAACTATACACAGGATCATTGTGAAAATCCAAATGTTAAATCACCTAAACGTTCATTTAATTCCTTACAATTGAAAACAATATGCGCACAATCATTTAAATGTTCGGTTCAATAGTTTGGTTCCGAAGAACATTTGCACAATTACAAATAATTTGTTGACATCGCCACTTTAAGTAGTACTTTTCATGTCAATTACTAATTCGTTGTTATTCGTTCCTGGTAATGTACCTTACACGATTCGAAAGTAAGAGAATATTGCAAAACACGCGGGAACACTTGGCACTGAAGATCCTGTTTAATTGTAAACGTAAGGACTTTGTAAACCAACTCCCATGTTTTAAGTTCTCCGAGGCCAAACTGTCACTTAAAACCATTGAAAACAACTAGAATATCGGAAGAGTTGCTTTTTTACGGTGCAACAATGAAGTTAAAATGTCAAATATGTTTTAATTCCACAACTTAATTCGTGCGCAATTGAGCAATAAGAGGGCCTTGACTTCAATATAGAATATCAGAGTCAAGAGAAATTAACCGGTTTGTTCAAATGCTACTAACAGCTAAGGAATATGATACTAGAATTATAAAACATATTTGTTTATGTGAGCACTCGATCGTAATTGGCGTCATTTTTTTGGTTAAAAAACAAAATTTGAAGGGGACAAGTAGTCAAAATGGACATCGAATTAAATAGAAATGCAATAGACATATATTCGATCGAAGGTGCAAATCACCTGGCTGCTATTACATTGTTGCTGAGTACCAAAAGGAGTTAAATATGAGCCTAGCCACAACCTAAACATCACCTTCCACACTCCACAAAGTGCACAGCAATGTGCGTTAACTTATATCAAGGAGACTCGATATCGAGTGCTTATATTGAGTGTATTTTCCTTCTGCTTTCTACATGTGCATCCCGTTCAATATGAAGGCCACCATTCAGGTAAATTTAGGCTGGTAAGCGAGTTGAAGTCAAGTGGTCTATGAATGAGGTTTCTTTTTCAAATCGCTTGGACCCTGATTTTAACTACGTGAAGAATCGGCTAGTTGACCTATCATACTTGTTCCTGACAGAGAAAGGGTTTAGGTGCTTGGGAAAGGGAAATGTGTGTCCTTGACCTTTTTGATTTTTCCCACTGCAGTGGGGCCAACTAGTGGGTACCATTGCAATGAGAATTTGCTTCAATCAGCTGGAGCTAAATTCACCACCAGAGGACTCAATTGAAAATGTCCCTCTGGTGGTATAGCAAGACCAGATGGGCCCAAAAGGTCCCTCTGGTGTTGCCAAATTCTCCAACCTCGTAGAGGTATCACTAGCTGGAGGAAAGCATATTTTTATGGTCAAACTTTGGGAACACATCCCGATGTCTTTCCCTGAGAAACCCTTTCGTACTTCTAATCGTCAAATGTTTGTTGGAAAATGTGCTTGATGTGAATATTCTTGTAAACTTCGAGATATACAGAAATGAATTTTGAAATGCGGCAGGTGCCACATGCTTTATTCATCGGTATTACATGGTACATATTATGAGCATTCAATATTCAGTTTTAAATTGAGAAAGCAATCCGGATATTTTATTTAACAAACCCTCCACCTTTTTCTTGGGTAACTGATACATGTTCTAACTTTTATTTGCATAAAAGAGCTATCTAGTAGTAATTTTTCTACAAATTCCTCCACCTGTCTTGAATATAATGACCCTTATGGGGTAAAAAATGACAATTCTAAAACTACAACAATCCCTTGTCAGGGTGAGCATTTGAAATTACTAGCAAACCTTTGTGAGGTTTAAATTCAATTGAAATTTAAAAATCTAATAAAAATTCTATCTTTCTAGACTAAACGTCAAATTACCTAAACTACCATATACATTTGGGTGCCCAAATTCCATATCCGTGTAGTTCTAGTCAATTAAAGAATAATATTGTATTATCATCATGCTTTCACAGAGTGAATACATAAGTAAAAGTTCAAAATCAGACTGGAGCATTAAAATACAATAAATGCAATACAGGAGAAGTTAATCTTCACCCATTTTGTTGTCACCATCATAAAGTTCATCCAGGAAGCTTGTGAAACAGGAGTGTGTGAGAAGGTAATCATCACCCTCAGAGACAACCCATGTCTTGGTGTTGTTGCAAGCCCTGGCTTCTCTTTCCCAGCACCTTTAGGCAATCAATTGCTTTCTTGGTTGATTTTGTTTTGGCTTCTTCCCTAGGCCAGTGAGGAGAGGAACGTCGCGTTTCTTCTTCTTGCCCAGTTTTGATTTACCCTGCTTCTTGGTCATCAAGTTGACAATCTCATCTACATCTTTCATAGACAACTTCCCGTCAAATGTGGGGGGTAGCAGGCCGAGGGTGTCCAGGGTAGATATTAATTTGTTCTCATTCTTCACAGTACTCTTGATGAGATTAGCCTTGAATTCATTGGAAGCACAACATAGTTGGTTCTTTTTGCCATACCGGATTGCCCAGGCCTTGGAATGAGAAGTTTTCCCTCTGGATTTCAACTTCGCCAGAAATGGAAACCATGTCTGCGGGGGTGCAATCAGCATTCTGTAGTCAGCCTTGTCATCAGAATGACCCTGGCACTCATATTTTTTGAGCTCTTCTTTGTCTGTAATGTCGCCGTCTAGCTCAGAGTCAGTTTGGGGAAAGGACTATACACCATTCATGCAACAGTCGTAAAAAGCTGGATTGCATTTGATCCTAGTCGAGTGTGTGAAACAAGGCACAGCTGGCTCTGTGATCCATTCAACTTTCTTTTCCCTGAGGTGTACTGGTGTTTCACCCAATAGCAGTGGCTGAATCTCTTCCTGATCACTGTGTACAGGGCATTGCGCACCCTTGTTTGTACATCCAGACCCACTTCCCCATTTGGGTCAACCACTTTTTGAGTAACATTTTGGTGTCTTTTCTCCAGTATTTCATTTCATACATGAGCTGAGCATGATTTCACCACACCTACTGTTTCCGGGACCTCTCCTCTAATACATGTATGGGTTTGCTTATGTACCATATTAGGGGGAACATTTTGTTTGCTACTAGCCATGACCAGGGTGGAATGCTCCAACATAAGGGCAGCCATTTGTCCTTCCAGGTCATGAATTTTTATTGCATCCTGGCTACCACGAATAATTTCACCCTGGACATCCTGTTCTAGATCAGCAATTCTCTGGTGGGCCACAGTGAGGTCTGCTATCGTTTTCTGGAGTGCCTCCATTAGAGATCCTTGATCCTCTAATGTCGCAGATAGAGCACTGATTTTTGCATTGGCTACCTGGTTACATCTGGATTCCCTGACATCATCCAAGGACACTTCTTTATATTTCTCATAGGTGGATTTGGGGGCATAGTCAGCATTCCAGAAATCCATGCGGTACTCCCATCCTTCGCACTCATGGATCAATGTTTTCCACCTTTGTGGCTTCTATCACCTTGATCTTGTTGATGTATATTTGAGCTTTCACTAAATCATCCCAGTCCCTCTCCTTGCATTGAGCAGTGGGGGTAGGATAGGACTGCTTGATGAGGCTTTTATGGCTAAAAAGAATGAGTTGTTTGTTCATTGGATGCAACAAACCTCCTTCTGTTGTTATCAAATCCCTCAGGTACATGAGTCGCCTGCGAGTGAAATGCTTGCGATATTCTGGCTTCTTTTCATAGATCTCCACAGGGTCAGTGGTGTACAATCCTGGTTTGAGGTAGTGATCTGCAGTCTTGACATCAGATTTCATCCATTGGCCTTTTCTGTGGAGTTTGTCCAAATCCAGACCCTTGTGATACCAGTAAGAAGTTCCCCCAATTTCCTACCTGTAGCAATGAGATGTAAACTTTAGGCCTCTCCAGTCCATCCACAATGTGGACAGATCAATCCAGTCTGATACATCATTCAGAGTGATGTTTGTGCCATCTGGTAGACAGAAGAAAACTGGTGAGTTTTTGTTCCTGACCTCGTCGTATTCCAGCATGATTTGCTTGAATTGAGGTACTGGAATTTCACTCCATTTGAACCAATGCTCTTGGCAGCGGCGGTTGCCTTTCCCAGAGAGAAAGATTAATGTTAGTCCGTCCTCTTGAATGAAGACTTTATTTGCCCCCAGGTTGTGGTCTTCCTGGCCTGCACCGATGTCAGATTTTATTTTTGAAGTATACTCCAAAACTCAGAGCTGAGCTGCCCAGGCTGTCATGAGGGCTGCCCTGGCTAATTTTTTGGTTTAGCTGTCTTTGAACATGATGTCCATAGCTTGCAATTGCTGAATTAGAAGGTGGTGAGAAATGGGAAATTTTCTGTCCGGCTTCTGTACTGCATCATCCAGTATGATATCAAATAGATCCAAAATGTCATCCAAAATGTATAAGTTCAGATCATGGACCATTTTCATGATGGGGCACCACCAGTACTTGATAGTAGTAGGGAAATAGTTCAAACATCTAAGGACAAGGACGTAAGCTTGGAGCTGATCCTGTCCTAGTGCCAAGGGGAATTCCTGGTTTGCTCACATTTTCTCAAAGAGGCATAAGGCTGCCCACTCCTCCTTTGTAACCATGCCTCTCTTGAAGACCTCTATTGCAATGAGGGCTTCCAAGATGTGGGCCACGTGTTTAAAGTTAACTCTATCTTGTGCTTTTGGTATGATGGATTTTCTTTGAGGAAGTGGTCTATCTTGTGTTCCCCCAGGCGACTTATTTTGTCTGACTCGATATTGTCCTGGCCTCAAATGTGGACTGCTTTCATCAAGATCTGTAAAGACATACACGTAAGGGTAAGTTCACGTAATAGTTGCATTGCCGCTTCCAAATGGGAAGTCATAGAGTTTATAGATTTGACCACCCCATCATTGTCTGAGCATAGTATAATTAAATGACCAGACAGTTTAGGGCCAAAAATTTTGAAGGCCAGGGTAATGGCCAGTAGCTCCAGCTAGTAAATCACTCGGTGGGCTTCCATGCCTAATCCTCCTGTGTGCACCGGTTGAAACCATTTGGTCTTGCTCCACAGTCCCCCAAGCCATTCCTGGGTTGAGGGTAAGTAACATCCAAAACCCAAGGCCATGTTCCCACTGGTGTCGGCCATGATTTCCATGCACCCCCGCCATACTCCTAACCTATCTAAGAATGGTACTGTTTTTACAAAATATTCTGATGAGGTGAGGAAAGTCTTGAACATTTTCAAGTCAGCAGCAACTAGGTCTGAAACAGTATGGGTGCTCTTGTTGTCACCCTGAATCCATTGGAGTGCATAGGCAGATTGGAACCAGGGGCACCCAACCAGAATGGCCAGACAAGCGTAATTCAACATTCCTGTACAACGGTCAATGTCTTTGACCCATATAAAATTCCCATTTGCGTGCACAGATAGCAATTTGTTGATTAGTGATAGTGATTTCTTTCTTTTATCCTCAGGGAGTAGTATTCTGAGGTTTATTAAATCTGCAGTCAGACCCACAAAATTGAGCTCGGATGCCAGTCCCAGTGTTTTGTTGTGGCTAATCTGGAAGCCCATCTCCGTTTCCACTATATGTATGAATTTAGAGGCCAAAATACACAAGTCCTCGAGTCTTTTCTAGGTGGGCCAAAAATCATCCAAATATGAGTACAGATGGGCTGAAGGTATCTCATGTTTGATTATCCAGTTTATTAGCTGAGCTATCCAGTCAAAATGCAGGCATGATGTAGACGCCCCAAATGGTGTTTTAATTTGTATGAAATAAGCTCAGCAGAATTTGAATCCAGTGAGAAGCCACTGGTCCGGTGCCAAGGGAAATAATTTGAAGGCATGGTGGATGTCAATGCGCATAGCATAGCTGACTGGCCTGAAGGCCAAGGCCATCCATGCCACATCATCTATGCCCGAGTAATGCACCTTTTTATTTTTATCAGGTATCAGAGCATTCACTCCATTTTCTGGATCTGACCAGGGAAAATCTTGCACCAACCGGTACAGGCCTGTGCTTGTTTCCTTTTCAACAATATTTATTGGTACACAAAGTAGATCTTTGATAGGTTTTTCTTTGAAAGGTCCCAAGATAAATCCTTTTGCAATTTCATCTCTGATTAATTCCCAAGTGGCTTTTGGGTTCTGCCTAACTTTTACACTGTTTGGTGGATCTGGCCATGGAATTGGTGTCTCCTCCAGGCCTAATGAAAAGCCATGCCTAAAACCGTCAATGAACCAATTTACCAGGTCCCGGTCCAGGTGGCAGTGCAGGTAATATTCTAAGGCTTGCCATTTTACTGAAGACCAAGGGGTCCAATCTATGTCATTTTCTATTGAAAGAAAAAGGAGAATATGTCTTTGATTTGTGAAACTTTATTCTAAATTCACATTGGTGCATGTACATTAGGCATTTAATCGTTTATTAATGAAAAAGGGATCTTATTGAATAATTTTCCGAACCAAACCAACCGGAAAGTGAGCCCAGGATAGTGCATTGATTGAAAACTGCGAGATGGTTTTCTAAACTCCGAAATTCAGATTTATTTATCGCACTCAGAATGTGGGTGGTCACCATGGCATGTGTTACATTTATGAGGGAATCCACAGTTTTTGGCCTCACACTTTTTCAGGTCTCTGTGCATCCCATTGAATGCCCAGCAGACCTTGTCTTTCTTGGGCTTAGATGATTTGACATATGTGTTACAGGAACCAGCTTTACCTTTCTGAGAGTTTTGTTGACTCCCCCCCCCGGTTAAAGTTTTTCTTAGGTTGGGAGTGCTGGTTCCACTGAGGTTGATCATTACGAAGGAATGCCAAAAAGGTGTGCAATTGCGTCATAAATGCCAGATCTGCAACCACCCAGGCCTCGCCTCTCTTCTCAATGTAATGCTGTCTGACAAGGTCATCATAACCAATTAATTTTGCCAGGGGGCAACCATGCAAGATCAGATCATATAGTGAATACACATATTCATTGTGGGACAGGGTGTACTGTGGGTACATCTGTTCGTAAATTGCAAAAAATTGCCTCATCATCATGGACAACTCTAGTAAAGTTATTCTTGACTGGTTGTCCTGTGGAGGGGGTGCCAAATTTTGATTCCCCCCCCCCGTTCCCTTGCACAATTGAAATCAGGGCCTGGGTAACTTGGGCTGAGGTAGATGTTTCCTTCTTTTGCAACACCTTGTGTAATTCATGGTATGAAAAGAACTCATTTCACAAAATTTTATCTTTAAAAACTTTCAGAAGTTTTGTATCAACACTGGAAGATTTTGAGTGAAAATTCCAACCTGATACATAGGCAGTGTGCTCATTCCATGTGGGTTAAATCCATCAGTGAAATCGACCGTTTTCCACGGAATTTTAGGCAGTGGTGGTCGGCCAGTGTCTCCACCCGATGTCGAGGGGTCTGACGTGTCTTCATCAGTGATAGCCAGTTCCAGGTCTGGGGGGCCTTCTCTCTCCTCATCGGTCATGGAGCCATCGTCACCTACTTCCTGCTTGTGCTTGCGGGCTGCCACAGCCTCTCACCAGCATTTTTCGGAGATGATTTTCAGGGTTTCCTCATACTCCTTTTGAGCAGCACAATACTCAGCCAGTTTGGCTTGCATTCAGGCTTTATTTTCCGCCCTCTTCTCCTCGTCCTCCTTGGCTGCTTTCATTTTTCGCTGCATCTCTTCTGCAAGTAAATTCATGAGTATAGAGGAGCTGTCTATGATGTATTTTGATGCAATATCTATGCCCTACACAGGTTAGAACCAGACCACTTCAAATGTGATGTCAGCTTGGATAGTACGGAACAGATGAACTCATTACTGTTCACATAAAAATTGCATGTGATGACAAAAATACTGATCACTAGAAAAGATGATCCCATTGTTACTAGTAATAGTTTTGCAGGTATGATTGTACAAATTTTGTACTCTGACTTTTAATATCTGCGAAGCGCTCACTGATATTGCTGTTTAAAATTGAAATGCCACTGTGGAAAAATTACATCTGCGAAGTATATTAAATTATAGACAAACAAAGATATTGTGAAAAATTTTGTACTCACAGATTTTTGCTTCCAAGGTCTCAGGTGTATCATCTTCCTCATCCGGGAAAAATTCCTTCTCTAGATCCCTGTTATCCTGGTTCTTCTTGGCTGCTATCTTTCGTGGGTTGGGCATTTTCAATTGTGGACTGCAATGGTCAGTGATATACTTCTCATTAACAAGTCAGATGTGAATTTGAATTTTTGCCTGCCTGCCAGAGTATATATAAGTCAACCCAAGGAAGCCACACTTTGTTTTGAAGCCACACACAGCTTGGGGGACGCTACAGTTATTTACTCATTGTGTGATAATTAACCTGACACTATCGCAGCTTGAGCTGTTCAAACAGGGTGCTTTATTTAAAAAGCGCTGTGAAAACTTCTCACTGTTTGATGTATCGCAGTAACGCTCTTTTAAAGAGCTCATGAAAAATTAATCAGTGCTCACATCCTTAAGATGTGTTTGTTTTATGTTTTTTTATGTTTTACACCAGATGAATTTGAATTTCTGCGGGCGCGTTGATGCTGTGGCAATTTCATGCTGGGGAGTCACTTTACCCCCGCGCAAATCCCTTGTTGAACAAAGAAAATGCCAGATGCCAGATTTGCATTGAGAGAAATTAGAGCGGTGAGAAACTGTTCAAAATTTCCACTCTGCGCAACCATAATATCCATCATTTAGATGAAATTCAAGAATGGGCATGAGTGAAGCCTAGATGCTTAAAACAATACCCGAGACTCAGGGAATCCCTGCGTGCGTGTTTGTGAGATAACAAATTTTTGCTGGTGAGACTGTTGGCCACCAGGAATGTGTAGAAAACGTGGCCCGTGAATGGGCAGTTCTTGTTAAGAACAAAGTGATTGCAATTTCAAAAAATGACTGCAATTCTAAATTTACTCACTGAGTTGATCTGCAATATCGTATTCCATGGCCCCTTAAACGGACCAAGCATTCACGCCTCAGTAGCAAGATAATTAATTGAAATCTGGCCAGCATGTGATACCAAATCTGGTCAGCTTACCTTTAGAATTCCGAATATGTTTGTAGACTGTCACTTTATTACTCTAGCGATGTGTTGCAAGACAGCGTAATAGTACCATTTATATTAAAGTAAATTGTGCAAGTACATGGCAATTTTCTAAGAAAATGAACTGGTTATATAAAATTTGTCACAAATTTTAAATTAATTATTCCAAAGTAGTACTCAGATAAATTCAGAAGTAACTGAAACAAAAAGAGAAAAGTGTCCCTAATATGCCACAAACGAGGAGCGAAACTGATGGCAGGACCACCCCACACACGCACATACAGCCTAAGCTCCCTGCGCAGCATGAGCAATTAGTAAGAGATAATGAATTGGTTTACCTTTAAATGATAATGATCCGAAGTGTTTGTTATGGTCAGAGTGACTCTGTTGAGATGGTCATGGACAATAATAATTTCTCGTATTCCCTGTGAACTTTTTCCTTGGTGCTCATGTAGAACTTGCGAATCTGTTCACTTCTGAAGAGCTTGGGCATGCAGCTTGACTATGTATTATGAAGGACTCACTTTGGGGAAAGATGATTGGTTACTCTTTCCCCACGTGAGTCGGCTTTCTGTCCAACCATTTCGGTCTGCGCCTCAGAAGAAAACTGGGGAACAGGTTAAAATTATGCAGCAAATTGCAACACGTCAGCACAAGTGTCCTTCTTGATTAACCCGAATGTTTCAATTTGATTCAACCTACTTCAAGACTGATTTCATTTAGGTGCGTCGTCTCAGAATCATTCGTCAAGATAACATTTAGCAGACCTGAGTACCACAGAATTCCAATCATGTTCTGTGCCACAAAGAGCCAGAATTATAAATATTGCATTGAAGGAAACATTTTAAGGTGGATACAATAAGGGGAAATTTGAAATTGATTTGATCTTCTCTTAGTGCTTTTCTAGACATAGCAACTTTGCTATTGTAGTGGTACATCCCTTAAAATCTGTTAGGTTAACAATACCATACAACTCAAATTAATTAAATGACATTGTTACCGCCCGCCTACGTAGTATGACGGGAAGGTAATGTTTTCACAGGTGTGTGTCCGTTCACGGGGGGTACCCCGAGTACTCCCCCGGCCAGGAATGGGGTACCCCCCCCCCAAGCCAGGGATGGGGTCCCCCTCCCGGGCTAGGGCAGCAGAGCTAGCGAGCGGGCGGTTCACGCAGGAGGACTTTCTTGTTTCAACAATGAATTTTTGGCCTTTTCTTTTGAAAGGTCTAACATCAAAGATTTATGCGGTACCTTGAATTAATCGTGTGGTGGGGTTTGGTCTTCTGAGGCCGGAATCCTGAAACAAAAACCTGTGCTAAACACAGTCATTTGGTCTTCTACATTCAGAGAAGAAACGGAAATCTTATCGTAGAGTAGACGGATACGTTGCGGACGTTACAAGTCGGGGATTTCCCCCACGCATTACACTTGCAGGTATTGCAAGTTTGACATTGTTCGCATAGTGCGAAGTGTGAGTTTTACTAGGGATTGACAGGTTATGATTTATAACTGAGTGGGTGCAATAGGTCTTTACGAAATTATCCTTCAATGGTCTCTTCTTAGCAGACTGTATCGCTTGACTGACATAATAATTCAGCAAACAGATCGGTTCACCAACATCACACCTACTTCTACTGACAACAGCTGCTGTAAATGTTTCTCTTCAACATACGTAATACTTCAGCTTTGGTTATGCAATACTTTAAAAACACCTTGAAGAATATTGACTAAACTACCGTTCTCTTCACCACCTGAAGTTCCCCGCAGTGTTTGCGAAAAAATGCCGACTGCGAATATGTGTATAGCAAGAAAGAAAATCAACGATTTTAGTTTTCATGACAATCAGAAAATAAAATAATTACATCTGATTTCATAACAGTCGGGAAAAGATGATATCCGAGTTGTTGGTCTGTTTTGTTTTTTCTTGTTACCACCGTTCGACGGAGGGAATTATGTGAAACATGTATACCTCACACCCTTCTAACCATCTTATGCCATCAACTATGAAAACACTGCATTAGAAAACATTCTGTTCTTTCTACTTTCTCTACCTTTTGTTCGCCTAATTCTTTTACCACCAAGAGAAGAGCGAAGGCATCAAATACTGTTCACTAAGTAGATGGAACGATAGGAAACGAATTTCTTTGCGTCTGGAATAATTTTGTGTTTTAACCCAATTCTGCTGATGATGTTGGAACTTGTTTGATCACATGCATAATTAAATGTCTGTCAGTCTATTTTACATACAAAACATTTCCATTCTTCAACAGCAACAAATTCACATGTGTTGGATGTCAGGATGTCAAAAGTCATTAAAATCCCAAAGATGATTTTTGGTGGCGACCTTTTTGTAACCTTACACAGCGCAGGAAGAAGGGGCATGGCCTCGTGGCCTTCCTGGCTTCCCCATGGACCCTTATCGTTGAATTTTTAGAAATGATCTCCTATTTCAAGGTAATATAGGGAAAGTTCTGGTTCAGATGTACATTAACTGTGTGGTATCTATTTTTTTCTTAGATGTGTTGAAGCGGATTTATCTCTAACATCCTGTGAGAGTTGCACAAACACATGGAGAGCCTGAATCTTGAGGACTTCGAAGATACAAAGTAATCTCAGACACAGGAGGAAATAATCTTCCGCAGTGGCTTTAACCTTTTTTGCCAAACATTTTATCTGTATTTTACTTAAGACCTGTTATTTAGTCACATCTAACCCAAGCAAAAATTGCCAGCGAGCTAGGTAGGAGGCCCTGCTGCCAGATACCCACCTAACCACCACAGATGAACTGCAAGCACTGATGGAAAAACACTGCAGAAAGTGGCGAATGAAGCTGGAATAAGAAATAAAGCCAACTCTACGATAAAGACACACATGAGGCAATAATTAACTATGACTTGTCTAACATTGCATTGCTTCACCTGAAAGCTAACAATGTTTAGAGCTTCTGCACGCACAGGTGCCACATGCAGCTTCCCTGCCATTGCAAACCTTAATTTATCAGAGCCCATTGTAATCTTCTTTTCCAGTTGAAAAGTCTTGTAGGATCACCTACCTGAGTTGTAAAGTGTATGAATCCCTGTTAAAATAAAACCCGTGCTGTCCAAGGAAATAATACCCGGCAGTGTGTAGTCTATATCCGAAGTTTGTCTTGTTAAATGTTCCTACGGGTTTGGTGAAGGCTTCCATAGTCACAAAAGTACGTTTTACATAAGTTGCAGATGAAGATATTGATTGCCATACAAGTAGAAAAGTTGTTACCAAAAGCAGAATGTCAGAAAAACAAAAGCAAAAATCAGCAATAAACTGCATCGAAAAATATAGACTCTTCCACTATATGTATGGATAAATATGAAATCCCTGTAGATATAAAAAGTTCCAGTAATAATATCCCTGTTTAGATGTAAATATGATAAATATAAATATGAATACAATATATAAAATATCTATGGCTGAACTTTTTAAATCTCGTTTGTCACAGGTTGTTTCTTGTAGGTGACCAGGGGTTTGTGGCTGGAGGTCTGCGCCCCCAGTGTCTGCGACAGTTCAATGCAGACAAAAGGTACTGCAGCCTCCTACCCCTCTGCAGGACCAGGTAACACTGAAGATGCAAATGCAGAGTTTGCAGGTAGTCAAAGATCCAGGCTGAAGGATTGGTGCTCCATTTCCTGTCTTAGTATCAGGATCCAAACCACAGGTAGGTGCAAACATTACCTATCATTTCGTCCGGAAGACCTCAAAGACTAGCCCCCAAAATCCAAAATGACTTTCATTATGACCCCAAAACCAACATAATATCTCTAAATAGAGCTCCATAGCTTCAATTAGATCGGCTCAATTTCGTATCACAATTTGAAAACGTTTCTACTAATTTCAATACTGAGGACCGAAAGTGTCCTTGATTTGGAGAATACCGGTAGCAATGGTATTGGTGTGTGATTGAAGTGAAAAGTTGTGTGTGCACTGACAGGTAAAGCCTGATGTGTCTGTGATAATCCTGTAAGAACCGGGCTGTTGCAACTCCAACAGCAAAGGTCTGCATTCTACAAGATACAGGGGTTCCACATTTCCCTGGTAATGACGTCGATGTCCGCCAATCGAAACTTTACTGAATTGATAAGGCGCACTAGGTTATGGTGACAATAAAGATCAAACTTACGAGGGTAACTCAACAATCGTTTTCCACGCAACTTAAAAGAGTTCATTTTCAATTACTTAGATGATCACTAACCTCATGTGTATGTGTTCTTTTTTTTCATTTCAGAAACTGAAGTTTTCCTGGAATAAATCGGTTACAGGTCTATTGCATTGCCATCCAGTGATCGCAAGAGTTTGCAATGATAGACAGAACAGCCTCAAGTGCTGAAAATACTCCCTTGGATCTGGCAACATTGGCAATTGCTGAACTCTGATAAACACGTAGTTGGACCGAGACATCAATTACGTCTTAAAATATCCTCCAATAACTACAATTCCGTTATCACATTGTAAATTTTATATGTGACACAATCATCTCAAAGAACCTACGAAATACCAAAATTTAATCTGTACATGACAAACATCTACATAAGACTAAGTTCATACTCCGTGTAAGACTAAGTTTATCCCAGGCTTATTCTCACTGCATGGGAATAGAACCGGGACAGGAACAGGGTACTGGACCAGGGCATTAGAAACAATGCATCTTGGTTCTTTTCCCTGCCTTGGACCAGTGTGAACATCTCTGTACAATATATTAGGACCCATTGGTGCCAGTTCCATTCCCTATACCTGTCCCAGTACAGTCCCATCAACATATTTCTCACCGACATCGATGCAATAAGTCATTTCTGTGACATAACTGCAAGACAATTTGTACACACACATTAGCACAAGAAAAACTATGGGCCAGTGTTGCACATTAAGGGAAAAAGGATTGCAGTTATTATTGATGTACTTACTTGTTTAGTCATAATCTTGTCGCACCCTTGGTGAAAATTATCCAAAAGAGTAAGGGGACAGTTTCCATCTGATATGGGTAAAAGTACTGAGTGACGGGGTGGCTCAAGCGTGATACTAAATAGTGGTAGAAAGATCCTGGAACTGACCCACCAGATGTGGTAATTCCCTACATCTATTAAGACCGTTACCTCTTCTAAAATCTTTTGTTTACTCCGTGTCTGCTGAAGTAAACACACAATTAACATATGACTTAATTGCTATTAGGCACATGTTCCGTAATAAATTAGAGGGAGATGGTTTTGCAAGTTCAGGTTCCTGATCCTTACTGATCCAAAAACTAGAAAACAAGCACAGCCAATGATTTCTAATTATTTACCCGAGAGGTCAATGAGGTAATTTAGACTTGGATGAGCAAATGTAGCGAAACGGAAATGAACGTTCCCCATGTAATTCCATTGATTCTTTGAAAACAAAAAAGGAGACTAGGTGCACGTGAATCTTCAAATTTGTCTCGGAAATTTCCATTTAATGTACTTTGCTTTGATTCCCTTGACATAATAGCACATTTAGTCGTTTTTTAAACAGCAATTTTATATGATTTCACTTTCGTCTACAGTGAACAAAGGATGTAGATTCAGATTAACTTAACATTGCGGAACGGAAACCGTTAGAAATTCTCGTAGTCATTATATCCACATAAATTTCAACACAATCAATCACGCAGAATCTTTAACAATGAAATAGAATATTGATTCTTGCAATTACATCACTTAACCCAAAAAAGTCTTGCAAATTCTAGATTGATTGAATGATCAACAACAACAATTGAGAGAGCGCCAGAACGCGTGACTCTCTCCCCCCCCCCCCCTTGGGGTCCAATTTTCTTCATTTTTATGCAGTTTTCGATTAATTTTAGACACATTATTGGGTCAGTGCCCCACCCTAGGGTTTGGTGTCTTCCCCTATCTGGCGAATCTGCCACTGGATATAAAGTGAATTTGTAGCAATTATATCCCCTTAATTGTACTGTACTACATTATAGTTTATGTAGATCACACAATCGCAGCAATGTGGTGGATTTAAGTCTTGCAACACGATATTGTATGTTTTTTGAGCTGCGAGGGGTCGACTGATTATCTACATCTCGGTAACGCTTAGTTTCTAAAATAGAGTCTGGTCACTGATAATTCAAGATTTTTATGAAGTGGCAGTGAAATAAATGTGGCCAAGATACGTTAATTCCGGCAGCACCTCGTCCTCCGGCACAGGTATGGAATCTGCAGAATTTCCTTATCTGTACACCCACAACCCCATCGAACTGAGGATCACAGGGTTAACCAACTAAGTTACTGCTGAAGATGACCTTGACATGCATGTATGTTTTCTCTACTCACGGAATCCAATTGTGTATAATTTTAGACCAATGGAATGTTCAATATTCTATCTGACAAAATACATTGCATCGCGGGTATGCTGCACGCCACGCGAACAAATGTCTAATAATATTTGACCTAAAGTGAGTAAGTAAAGAAACTGCGTACACCATAGAGTGCTAAGCATCTGTGTACTCATCCAGTTAACACAAATATTGCTAATGCAGACCTTGTAAATATTAATAAATAGACCAGGAGGAGAAAGAATGAACAGTAAAACTGAGATGCACGTTCGGAAGGTGGGTATAAGCCCAATGTCTGTCGGTGGTTCAGATGTTTTATGCCCTGCAGGTAAAAGATCACACTGCATGGATCATTTTGTTCCTGGTTTGTGTTAGCAGTATTTTTGCTGTTTTTCTACAATTATAACATCCATATTCTCTCAAATGCACTTATTTGTATCCCACCTGAAGAAAAACATGAGAGATGGTAGTAGGTTCCAACTATTTTATTGAACCCTGCAATCACATTAGGCTTTCAATGTAACAGTTACAGAAGTGCAACTGCCCGATTAATAGTATGTTCACACTGACAGGACCGAATCCAAATCCGACACTGAGAACCAAATGGCTTGTATGGAAATGTGTCGCAGTGCCAAGACATTCTTTGAGCAGTGTTAACGCTAATAGATTTCTGCACTGATAATAGAAATGCATAGAACTGGTGTTGCAATCGGACTTGTCGGTCTCGGTCATTGTGAACGAACCATCAGTGTGACACACGCAACGCTATTCCTAATGGAACCATCAGTCCGGTGAACAAATCGATAAAAGCGTGTTTGCGCTTCCCTGAGGTAAAACTATTCCGCAGGGCAATGACAGGTCTTTACACTGGATCACGTGCGGTAATCTTATATAGGACGTGAGGTGAGGCGGAGTGTCTTTCAAGAACAGAATCAAGTCTCCTCGCTGTTTCTGGTGTATTATCTTCCGGATTCCGGTTAATGTACACTCGACAAGGACCATTACACTGCAACAGAAAACTCCGTTGCTCAATTTCATTTCGTTTTTGAATCAACTTTTACTGAGTTTACTGCAAGACCAAAGTTCTTGTCTTCCCCAAGAAAATTAGACACAACTCAGTTGGAAAATTCAAGCTTCACCCTTGACGTTATGAATGGCCACAGGAGGATCAAAGAAATTTGCGAACACAGATAGTCACGACAACCGGGGTCAGTTTCAGGCTTTAGCTGTGGGATGCACTTGAAACAAACTATTTCATGATCTTGTGTGAGCTTTCAGAGTCTCTTCTCTTAAGATAAGACACTTCCTGCTCAGCTACATGCAGTGGAAGAACAAGTTAATTCGTAGCACTATTCATAGTAACCGAGCACATTAAAAACAGAAACACTACAGAGACACAGTAGGGATATAAGGAATTCCTATTTGAGTCTGTGAGGGGAACTGTAGTGGTTTTGGTCGACAAGCATCAGCAGGTTATTCTTTAGCATAGTCTGCGGTAAATAGAAGTAGAAAACGTAAGCAAAGCCGCTACAAAAAGCTTAGTTGTCGTCTGTAGCATTATAACAAGAGACTTGATTAATGTAGACAAACGAGCCAATCTGTTTAGGTATAATGGAACTGGGATCCCTGGTTGGGGACTGAGGATTAGACTGGCCATACATCATGTTACTAGTCTATTTCTACAAATGAAAAAACACGAATGTAGGTTTTTGATTCAGAGCTGTTTTTTTTCCATAATGTTCATCATGTTTACAGATGAAATAAACTAAAAAAGTTTTTTTTATTTTAAAAGTCAATTTAAAGATTAAACCCATGACTATGTACCATTTCTTTTGAAACGTTCAAAGACTATTCAGAAAGATTATGATAAGATTTACCCAAAGCACATAAAACCTAGATTTGGCGGTCTTCATAGTGCAGGTCTTCATAGTGCAGAATAACTTGTACAGTGATAATTATATTCCTAGAATATTCGCAATTCTTTCTGGAATAAACATGATAGACATCACTGTAACACAAGAGCAGATACCATTTCCCCTCACACAAACAGTACTCAGTTGTAGATTGCATGTCACCATGGAGAAGACACCACCAATTAAACAGTCCCTTCGAAGTCACATCCTGTCCCATGACCTTTTTACACAGATATGGTGTCCAAAACATCACATAATTACTAAAAAAGATAAAAGATGGCCACGCTTTGTTCGGTTAAGCTCAGTCTTTCCATCAACTGTCTAGTTTTCAATATTGCATCCATCTTTTTGTGTGAAACATCGCAACATCAAACTAGAAGGTGAACAGGTATGTACAATTTTAGAACATTTAAAAACAAGGTCATCATCAGTGTTCTATCTCTTGGTTGTAAGAGTGCACATCCACACCTTGTTCCCTCCACTGATCAAAACCTCACTGCAGACCAGTAAGTATCCTTTGGAGATGGTTAAAACTTTCATCCCAGTCAAGGATTAATTTAGTATTTTCTGAAAAAGGACTAATGGCACACTGTTTCGTCATCCATACATGTTTAACAGCCAGCATAACGTTTAACATTTACGTTATCTTTCCTCTTTAAGATGTAAGTTTCTTATTGATCTCAGCATCATATGTATCAGAATCTGACAGACATTAATAATATATATTTCCTTTTTGCATCAAGGCTTTCACCTGTTACAAGGTACCTTCTCTCATGTTTTAAATTATGAAATGTTACATGGGCTGTGTCACCGACAAGGAAAATCTAAAATTCAGCAATAGCGAATGTAATAATTTACCAGGATGGTGTTTCAATTTCTTTCTGTTTGAAACAATCCATTTACTGGCGTTGCGAACTACTAAAATATCACAGCATATTTTTAAAATTCAGCTTTTTTGGAATTTTCTGGTGGAATTTCAATAGTACTTCGGTAAAACTATGTATTTAGACATCAAAGAAGCACAATATTGATTGCTGAACTCAACGCATAAATATGGTAAACGTCACTGTCATCAAAGTAGGCTGTTTCGCTCAACATTAAACAAATTTGTTTTTCCCTGTTTATAATAAACCCCATTTGATCATCTGCACTGAAAAGACAACTGCAACTTGTGTCAATTTGATTTAAACCAACATAAGTTGTGTGCTCCAAAAAAACTATTTATTTACACCATTATGATGAGCCCACTTTCTACTTCCCAAGTCCTCACTGCTATGATTTCTAGGATTTCTTGGAAAATGAGGAAACTGGATAACTTCTCTTACTTCCTGTGACCAAGTGTTAAACTTTTCCATTGTCTAGGGGATTTCCCTTTTCCTAGATATTCCTCTTCTAAACCAAACCAAAGAATCTGTTTTCCGACTATCGCTGCACTACGTTCCGTGAGTAGGAGGGTGAAAACATTTGCGTTCTGATAAAGACAGCTATGTAAATAGAGACTTTTCCACTCATAGAACTGCGATGAAGTCTCTGAATTCCTGCAAAACATTCACAGTGCAGTCTGATTTGCCGTTTTGAAATTGGATAAAAAAATCCGAAAAATCCAATCTGACGTTCTGATAGTCAGAAGTTTCAAAGGAGTACAGAGGGTATGACCAGAAACAGAAACCTTGGAAAAGAAATCAAGATAATATCACCCGTTACTCAAAATAGTTCTACTGCAGGTTGTTTGAATAATGCCCAAGAGAAGGCCAAAAATTGTCCCATTACTGAAACACTCTTTGGGAAGGCTATGGAGCATCACAATAAGTCAAATAAAGATTCCAGCAACTGCCTTACCAAGTTTCTTGTATTTTACTTTAACGTAACGTTTGAAACAAAACATTTAAACTTTCTAATGTGGTACATGTACCTTCTTTCTTACATATTCTGTTGAATAAACAGCTGAAAGGCCTTCTTTACAGTTTGTGAGATATGATATACCATTGCATGGTGTTGTAAGCTATACTGCAAACTGCAATGGGCATTTTGATTTGACAGGTAGGAGATAATGCTCTCTCATATCTGCTAAATATTTGTATGGATATGCAGCAGGAAGGCAGATAGTACTTGGTTAATGACCTTCAAGTCAAGATCGCGGCTGAGTTAATATTTCCACAACTCCAGAACCTAATAACTCTGAACATCGTTCGTACAATCCCTGCACATGTTTGTCTTCTATGTATTTTCCCTCATACATACATTTCTTGTTCTCACTCGGAATGACCCTCAACGTACAACACCCTTGACAGTGAGTAAATAAAGTAAATAATGAATCTATGTAATTTAATTTATGGCATAATTATATGTTATAGTACGACAAACTAACGTAATGAAAGAGAATCTAACCTGAATCTGTCCATAACTAGACCAAGTCCGATGTATTGACGCCACACTTGGAACTATCATGTGAAGACTTAAAGACATTCTGACACTATTGTCATTGCATTCAGTAACGTGTAGCTAAATAAAAGTAGAAAGTGCATTACTCTGAGAGGAAATACCCAACGGAATCTTATTCTGAGATCACGTTCTCTGTATCAAACACGCGAACTATTTGAAAATACGTGAATGATAAAACAGGTGTGATGCAGAAGTATTTCTTATCTGATTTCATTATTGGTTTTCCCTGAACTTTGAAATTTTTGTACCTGTTTTCATAGAGGAAAAGCGTATTATCAGTAAGTGCTACCTTTGATCCTTTTAAAATGCAACTTAAATTTCCAACAAATTTAGTTAATGATTTGGACCTAATGTCAGTAATTACTTAACACATCGAAAAATTAATTGTTAATCCTAATGGTATTGATTTGGATTATTGAAATAATTAAGGGAAGTGTTTACAATGGTAATCGTAATGTCATTGTTCTCTCATCTCAAGGGCTTTTGTAACTGAAACTGAAATGGACTTTTTGTTTGCAGAATGATATCAAGTGGCTTAGATGCACCATGTACTGTTCAAGATCTAGTCTAAACAAGTAAAACATCTTTCATAAGGCATACCAGAGAGGACAGACATAGTTGTACAAAGAAAAAGAAGATCACTCAAAATTTTATTCTTTTCAAGTTTGCACGGCCCGCAGTGCACCCCAACGGTTTTCTCGCAATATCATGGACTAAATGTCCGACACAAAGCGCTATGTTTGTTACATTTACCCTTTGGGAGTAAATAGGTGCGTAGAGTCGCTTTTTAACACTTACTCTATAGTACCAAGAAAATTACCAGACTCCAGACTTTATCCAGAGATTTTTTTGTTTTCCCACAGAGATTTGGTAATTCCACCTTGTGTTCGCCAACACTGGTAATTATTGCGTATTCTCCGGACCCTTCATTTTTATGTTGCGGGAGTCCGTTTGGTTTAATCTAAACACAGTTGTTCCGTAGATCATTTGCAGGAACTACGCTTCTCTGAAACGTTCCACGTTGATACAAACTGACGTGGGGCGACTTTAATACTTGTAAATTATGGCTTCCATTCAACAATAAATTGAACACAAAAACCACTAAACCTGGTTAATGATCTAAAACTTACATTATCATTGGTTGCAGAATCGTGAGAATATTTTCACATCAGAACGTAAATTTAATGGGAAAGACAGACACCGGGCTACGCGCTACAGAATTTTCGTGTTCAGGAATACTTGTGTTTTTCAAATTGTACCTACCCATGTGAATAATGATTTTCTAACTGAACAGGAAAGTCTCCTGAAGAAAACAAAAAGACAGCCGCATTTACAGTCACACTTTTCAGGAGCGCACTCGGGTGATCTCCCACACTGCATCTCCTGCGCTGTAATCTGCTTCTTGTCTCAATAATTATGATGGACAGTCGAATAAGTGATGAATTAGTCTCACTCCAGGAAATTGTGCCATTTATTAAGTTCCTTCACGCAAAGATGTGAAATAACGAGGAATCTGAAGAAGGTCTTGGTTTAACCCGAACGACTCGTGTACTCAGTGGCACTAACACACTTCCAAAGTGAGTATCTCTCTGTTGATACCAGTGTCTGATTGGCTTATAACCTTGAACATGAAATTTTAGACGCATGTCGGATCGTTCGCATGTCAATTTAATGTAGGAACTGAAGTTATTCGTTACTTATATAATGATAATAAACCTTTTAATCATTAACTATTACCTGTAGACAAAACTTGTCTAGATAACCGACGTATTGTTAACTCAACACCCGTGTAACAACAGCCCGGAACCCACAACACTGAGAGCCAACTCATCGGCTCGTATTTAATGGTGAGACTAGAAACACATGAAATGATAAGAGATGTCAGAACCCTTTTCGCTGGGTGTTCTGCAACTAGACGAGTGCACTGGAAATTTGCAGGTGACCAATTTATTTAGTTGTACGCAAATGATGCTCACGGATGTGCCACGAAGTATCAGAGATAACCGTTCATTTTCAGAGTTCCAGGTGCTTGTTTGACACACAAACTTTTAACTACGCAGTAAATTCCGAGGAGCCATCTTTAACCAGTAGACCAATTCTTCCTTTGAAATTTTCATAGGATATGCGATGGAGGCATTTCAAAATAATTGATGAAGAAAATGTTGCATCAGCATCAGCTTTCAAGTAATCTCTACAAAAAGGCAGCTCAAACAAAATGAACAGACTGACCTGTGATTGTTGTAAGGGCAGATTGATGAGAGACTGTCCTGTGAATTTTGTAAGGTTTGACGGGTGAATGAGGGTAAAAACTGACCTATCAATGTTATGACGGTTATAAAATAATGAATGTAAGAGACTGACCTGTCAATGATATGAGGGTAAGAAACTAGCCTGTCAATGTTGCGAGGGAAAGAGACTGACTTGTCAATGTTATAAGGGTAAAAAGACTGACCTTTGAATGTTGCGAGGGTAAGAGTCTGCCCCGTGAATGTTGGGAGGGTGGATAGGTGAGTAACTGACTTGTGCATAGAATGAGGGTAGATCAGTAAGACTGATCTGTGAATATTGTGAACATAGATGGGTAAGAGACTTAACTGAGAATATAGTCAGGATAAGAGACTGACCTGTGAATGTGTTGAGGGTAAGAGACTGACCTGTGAATGTTGTGAGTGTAAATTGGTGAGGGTCTGCCCTGTGAATGTTGCAATGGTAGTTGGGTGAATAAGTGACCTGAATGTTTTGAAAGCAGTTGTGTAAGAGACTGACCTGTGAATGTTGTGAGGCTAGATCGGTGAGACACTGACATGTGAATATTGTGGGTGTAAATTGGTAAGACACTGACCTGTGAATGTTGTGAGTGTAAGTTGGTAAGACACTGACCTGTGAATGTTATTAGAGTTGATGGGGTAAGATGGGTGAATTGCTGACTTGAATGTTTTGAGGGTGAGGGTCTGCCCTGTGAATGTTGCAATGGTAGTTGGGTGAATAAGTGACTTGAATGTTTTGAGAGTAGTTGGATGAGAGACCGACCTGTGACTGTTGTGAGGGCAGATCAGGGAGACACTGACCTGTGAATATTGTGGGTGTAAATCGGTAAGACACTGACCTGTGAATGTTGTGGGTGTAAATCGGTAAAAGACTGACCTGTGAATGTTATTAGAGTTGATGGGATAAGATAGGTGAATTGAATGTTTTGAGGGTGGATTGACCTGTGAATGTAGAAGGTGTAAATTGGTGAGAGCGATGACCTGTGAATGTTGTGAGTCTAAATCAGTAAGAGTTTGACCTGTAAATGTTGCAATGGTAGTTGGGTGAATAAATGATCTGAACGTTTTGAGAGTAGTTGGATGAGAGACCGACCTGTGAATGTTATGAGGGCAGATCGGTGACCTGTGAATGTTGTGGGTGTAAATCGGTAAGAGAGTGCCCTGTGAATGTTGCAATGGTAGTTAGGTGAATAAGTGTCCTGAATGTTTTGGGGGTAGTTGTGTGAGAGACCGACCTGTGAATGTTGTGAGGGCAGATCTGTGAGAGACTGACCTGTGAATGTTGTGGGTGTAAATCGCTAAGAGACTGACCTGTGAATGTCGTGATGGCAGATCGGTGAGAGATCGTACGGTCGGTGGTGACGCAGACCCCGAGGTATCAGAGGTCAGATGTGGAGGCGTCGTCACGAACAACTCCTTCCCGTCGTCTTGCACGATGATGGCGCCATCTGGTGAACTATGTCCTGTGCAAGTAAACACAAGGTAAAATGAAAATAACTGGTAATCCTCTAATGCGCAAATAAAGTTCTGAAGAAAGTTTTTGTAAGATTGCCCAATTTTCAATCTATGCTTACCATAAAACTTTCATGTGACTTAAGTTATAAAATTGTGAGCTATCAAAATTACAATTTGCCTTCGTACATTTGAAGAAAAAGTTAAGTAGATTGTTTTTACCTATTGGCTGTACATGGTAGTCAGAGTCTGAGGAGATATTTAGAGTGATGTTGCCGGTGGTGCGAGATCGTTCCCGCGACTCCTTCTTGTCTCGGTTGTGATGCCGAGATTCTCGTAATGAACTTCGGGGGCTGGTGTTGGGTGAGTTTCCTGCTGATGACGCAGACGTACGCCGGCGTACCGTATCATCATAGGATGTGTTGCTTTGATTGTCATCGCTATCATCGTCATCGCTGTCATCATCTGGATCACCATCAAGGCTTGACAAACTTTGGCTGAAATGAAAAATCAATTACAGTTAGTTTCATGTAAACCACATTTGCTAATAGTGGAACCTGGAAACAGTAAACAGATTACATGTTCAAGTTTGTAATATAAGAAAGGAAATTTGGTCACCGATTACTTGTAAAAATTATGTTCAAATAAGGACGAAAATGGAATATGAAGGAATCTAGAAGAGGAAGAGGCACAGGAGGGAGATGAAGGAGAAGGAAAGGAAGAAGAGGAAGGA